>OU342678.1:30000000-30305000 GCA_910589285.2 Mythimna ferrago
AGCAGCTACCGTAGCTTTGTGCTCAATGAACTGCCCAAAGTTTAAGGAAATTTCAACTCCCAAGAGCTGAAGGCGGTCGATACACTCCAAGGATACATTCTAAAAAACAGGTGCTAAGGTGATCAGGCTGCTTTTGGCGGTGAACGGACATGCTTGAGTTTTGGCGGCATTGAATATCGCGGCTAAATAAGCAGCACATTGTTAAATAAACATCCATCATATATATATCGCATACTTATTATTTTCATGAATAATCAAACGTATCAACTCTGTTTAAGTGGCGTACAGCTAGGGTGAAGAGCTTCAATTTTTTTTTTTTAATACGGCCTCTTTTTGTTTTGCCTCTTTTTCGTTGGTCAGAGTCTACACAAAATAACATTTTTTGCAATTTTTGTCTGTCTGTCTGTCTGTTTGTCCGGGCTAATCTCTGATATGGCTGGACTAATTTTGACGGGACTTTTTTTGGCAAGTAGCTGATGTAATAAGGAGTAACATGAGCTACTTTTATTTTAGAAAAAATAAATTCAAAATCCTGTAGTCCACGCGAACAAATTCGCGGGCACAGCTAGTTTCAAATAAATTAGTTGTATTTCGGTTGTCTTTAGAACTATAAATCGTCTGACAGCGCTGATTATTCTACGGCATCGGGTAAGGTAGGAACAATAAAATATTAGTATAAAAAATGTGGAGTTTTAAGTATGCGCCTCAAAAAGAAACTGGGTAAGGGCGAGTCGGACTCGCACACTGAGGATTCCGTATCAACTAACTTAAATACAATAAATATCAAGCTTTTGCCAGCAGCAATTATTCCTATACTTATTATATACTTAAGACTTGCTTCGTGCCAAATTTCAGGGCTCTAGGTCAACGGGAAGTACCTTTATGATTCCCTTGAGTGTCGAAATATATATATTTTTTTTTGCGACGTATCTTTTTTATTCGTTAACTTAGAAGTTTTTACTTTTACACAGCTTTAAGGGACCGCAGTCTTGAGTATACGGTTAAAATACAACTTGATACTTGCACTTGTTCCCGAGATAAAGGGACTTGACAGACAGACGTACGAACAACAAAGTGATTCTATAAGGATTCCGTTTTTTCCTTTTGAGGTATAGAAAGAAATAAAGATCGACAGAGAATTGATATGATTATCATAATTTCTTGTTAAATAAATATTTAATACAGGGGCAGGTCGGGAGGTCACGACAAACAATGCAATACACTCCATAATCCATTTTCACAACACAGCTAATAAAATAGAGGAAATTATAGTTATTAATTTGTATAGCGCAGGGATCGCTTCTTGCCACAAAAATGATCTAAACGCAAATACATGCACGCACTTACTTACTCTCGACACTGCCGTGCGCGCGCCGCGCGACCCCGCGTTCGCCCTCCGAGCGCCACGAGGCGCAGTATGTATTCACGTTAACTCTACATAAACTTCCAGTTATATATTTCTTATTTTTATTACGTGCGAATGTTTTATATATAGAATACATTTTATATTAAAAAATCCATGACTACACTAATTTGCCCCGAAGTACAATCTACAAATATTGTAAAATGCTGTTTTCCTAGGAGTGCAAAAGGGTGCAAAAATAACTGGGTGTATAGGCTGCTTTAAAAAGCTTATTATGAGTTTGCACCAACTGGCTAAATTTCCCTTAAGCCGCAAAATAAAAATAATGATTTATTAGTGTTTCATACACCTCACACTTTTTTCGTGAAAAGTAATTATACACCAAAGGGGTATCTACATATATCTAAACTTACCACAACTAAATACTTATGAAATTTTTAAATTTTGGGACTTTAATGTTAAAATCTAATATTAAACAACGTTCCGTACATAACAGGAATGGTGCAAACTCAGAGAAGACTTATATTCATGTCTTCTAATGATTCCACAAAAAATTACAACTACACGAATTAGGTCCAATCTTTTTGCTAATTTGACTAGACTAATGATATTCGGTTATAGACAATATTTATCTAGGTTCCTACGTCGAGAATATTAGAAATATTGTTATTTTTAATACAGGAAAAGCCAAATGGCATGTTTTGCCATTTACGCTGTAAAAAAGTGCGAAATACAATTCGCTCTTTTTGTTTTTTTTTTTTTTTAAAGAAAGACGTAGGAACCTAGATAAATATTGTCTATAACCGAATATCATCATAATGTGTTGGAAATATAATATGCTCCAACTGCAAATGAGCGTGGTATTACGTTTGTATGGAAATTCTTCCGTCGCCGGCCCCTTAAGTCTCGAAACAATGGAATAAAAAATTACTATGTCATAATTTACTTAAAAAGTCACAATAATTTATTTCGTATTTTAAAATTGTTCCTTGCACTTATTATTCTACAATTGGGTTAAAGTCGAAGTTGCATCAATATAGAGATATGTTTACATTGGACACTTTACCGGTCAACTAATATGCTTAAATATTAAGAAAAACAATGGTTTGTAGGTCAGCGCACAACAATTTTGAGTCAGCAGTAAGCGTCATACGGAAGTCTGACCTTGAGTATCACACCATAATCGATAGAGTTTATTCGTGAGGTCTAAGATGTGGTCAGCCAAGTTGCACTTCTTACTCTTCATCTTTATCGTCATCTGAAGACACTGATTTCTTTTTGGTCATAGCTTTATTTATATATTTAGATTTCGAATTCAAACGTTTTTTATTTAAATTTAGTTTAGTTCCTTTCGCTTTCTTTTTAGGGTTCCGTAGTTTAGTTCTTTTTCCTCAGTTTCTCTTCTTATTCACTCTTTTTACGGTGTATCTGTGTATATAGTAGATTTTCTTTTTTTTTTCTTCCTTTGTTATCAATCTTGGTGGTGCCTTAGGATAAAGTCTGGTGAAAAAACTCCAGAGCTTGTCGATAGTTTTGGCGAAACTGTTCCATGATATGCATTAAGTATCTTCATCTTCACATATTGTAAGATTTTTTGAGAGAACCGCAATGAGTTCATCTTGCAAGATAGAGGGACTGACTGCCGGTGTCGGGTTGTCGTCTTCAGGCGTAAGATTCACTCCAACTGCAGCAGAGGAGTACTATGGTTAGTGTGTTTGGATTAAGCCGGTCTGTTACGTAAGAAGGTGAAAAATCAATGTCATCGAATAGATTGCGGTTGAATGGACAAATGCCAGTTTTTCTAAATCCAGCCTGAATATTGGCCAGAGTGAGAGGTAATGACATAGCATTAGCCACAATTCTAGATATATAAATACTCATTGTTTTGCCAAGGTGGTTTTGGATCCAAGAGTCATACTGGGTATTTTAGCTTTTTTAAACGGTCCATATACTGATCAATCTAGGGGTTGTAACTTATAGTACTTTGCCGGACACGCTGATTGCTTACCCACTTTAATATAATTGTGTACATATATTAACCGAATGTAGCTATGGTTTTCTTTGGATTGTTGTTTTGTAGACTTTTGTTGTTTAAGTTATAAAAGCGAGCGTATCTCGCCATCAAACTGTAAAGTTTGGCGAGGAAATTATGTATATAACAAAGAAAAAAATCCCTTCTATAATGATCCTATATTGTATTGTATGTCTGTACTCTTTTTTATTATTATTTTATGTTGTTGTATATTGTGTTACTTGCGCCGAATAAATGCTGTTCTATTCTATTCTATTCTATCCTGATATCGAACACGCGGGAAAACAAATAGAGGTGGAGCAAAGTTTCCCAACACAATTGCAGCGAAAGCCACTGTTACGAGTGTGCCTCGTTCCGCTGAAGTTACAGATCCAACCTGGCGTGTACCACGTCTAGCCACCACTTTATCAGGTTTTTGAACGGTGGTAACACCCGTTTCGTCGACATTATAAATATCTTGGGGCTCGAAGTTATTCTTGTCCATAACTTGTTGTAGGTTATCATAGAACGCGTCCACGTTCATCCTTTTGGGGGCTGAGTCACCCGCGTCCGTAGAAGGATACCCAGTGCTAGGCCCTACACGTTTATTTATTTTTACACCACCTGCTCGATAATGTCGTTTTACACGTCATACAAACCTCACTTAAAGCAAGTCATTATATGCCTAGGGAGATAATGCAGTATGGCCGATCCCTAGGGAATAATGAGATTTGAATTTGGAGCATCAAGAATCGTCAACATTGTGAATTAAAATGTAGGCGCATCGAACAAGTTGACTCGAAATTCAAACCAAAGAGTATGTAATCACTATGATTCAAACTGGCCACTAACAATAAAAAGAAAATAGAATATAACGTGCGTACTGACGACACGGGAGTATTATAGAAAATTGAAACTATAGAATCTTGGAGTAGTGAATGTTGTTTGTTTGATGAACTTGTAAATATAATACTTATATTTCTCTAATATATGATTTAGTCGACCAAATTGTCTTTTAATTATCTCACAGATGGTGTAAAAAGTAGAGTATGCAACACGGGGATAAAGCTGTCTTTGTCTTGGGCGGCTTAAATTCCTCACTTCACTCAGGTTTCTTTATTAACTCCCTCGCAATGCTCGTATAAACTACTATTATGTGACTAGGGGATAAAGCAGTGTCTTTAAGTCGCGGGCGGCATGTTGAATTCCGAACGAAACGAAAGTTGTTGATTTTAATCCCGAACGATAGTGAGGGATTTATAAAATTAACTCCCGAGCATTGCGAGGGAGTTAATAAAGAAACCTGAGTGAAGTGAGGAATTCAAGCCGCCCAAGACAAAGACAGCTTTATCCCCGTGTTGCATACTCTACTTTTTACACCATCTGTGAGATAAAAGACAATTTGGTCGACCAAATCATATAATAATATTGGAGAAATATAAGTATTATATTTACAAGTTCATCAAACAAACAAAATTCACTACACCAAAATTCTATGGTTTCAATTTTCTATAATTCTCCCGTCAGTAAGCACGTTTTATTCTATTTTCTTTTTTTTGTTAGTGGCCAGTTTTAATCATAGTGATTACATACTCTTTGGTTTGAATTTCAAGTCAACTTGTTCGGTGCGCCTACATTTTTTTTTTTATTCACAATGTTGACGATTTTTGATGTTCTAAATTCAAATCTCATTATTCCCTAGGGATCGGCCATACTGCATTATCTCCCTAGGGATAGAATGACTTGCTTTAAGTGAGGTTTGTATGACGTATAAAACGACTTTATCGAGCAGGTGGTGTAAAAACTACTATTATTGCCAATTTACACTAACAGTTTACACCACACATATAAATTACAGGCACATATTAATGAATATCGATAAACACACAAAACATTTGAAAAACATTAACATAATAATAATCGTTAAAGCTGAGAAAGATAAACAAATCAAGTATATCGACTATTGTCGACATGTGGGATGTAGACTCGGCGATCATTGTACCGATAGTCGTGTCGGGTAATGGCTTAATAGCCAAGAGCCTCGACCATCCGAGGAGGCTCGCGTTAGGTAGCTGGATCAAGGGCTTGATTCAGAAAGCGGTACTCCTGGACACGGCTCGTATTGTTAGGAGGTTCCTTTCTCTGGAGCCCTGACCGCCCGGTAGCTTGGACCCTGTTCCCGATACCGGTGGGCAACTATTTTTTTATATTTTTAAATGTTTTTTTATATTGAAATATTTAAAAATGTAATTTATATGTAATATTTAGAATAAATGAGAATCAAAATAATAATAATCAAAATTAAATCACATCAAAGATTTAAAAAAAAAAATGAAATAATAACTATGTTCATGTCAAAAATAATAATCATAAGAATAATGTCAAAATGAAAGATTGAAAAAAATAAAATAATAATAATTACACTAATAATGAGAAATAATATTAAAAAAAAAACGGCCAAGAGTGTGTCGGGCCACGCTCAGTGTAGGGTTCCGTAGTTTCCCGTCCGTCACAATAAGTGTACCTACCCACTTATGAGTTTAAAAAAATGCTTGCATATTACGATTATACTACAAACTTAGTCCAGAAATTAGTTTGTACAACCTTTTTGTCTTTTTTGTACAAAAACTGTTCTTTCCATCAAGTTCTAAATGATTTTCCTAGAAAGTCCTTATAAATGACTTTCTAGGAAGAAGATTTTCCTAGAAAGTCCTTTATAAGGACTTTCTAGGAAAATCTTCTTTCTCTCATATACAATTCGCTAGTTAAATCTAATCTAGAATACCTGATTGAGATCTGGGGATCGGCTTCCAAGACTAACCTAAATTACCTACAGAGGACCCAAAACAAAATTATAAAACGGTTATATTGTTACGATTTCTTAACACCTACCAAATACCTATATGCGAAAACTAAACTTTTTAATTTACCTCAACTATATAAATACTACACTTCTTCTTCTTCCTGCCCTTATCCCATATTACTTGGGGTCGGCGCAACACGTTTTCTTCTTCCATTCTGTCCTGTCACCCGTCAAACTATCACTAACTCCCTTTTCTTTCATATCACTTCTCACACAATCCATCCATCTTTTTATATAAATACTACACTTGTATACTAGTAAAAAAGATTTTAGAAAATACTACGCAAACTAAAATTAAACTAACAAAAAGACGTATACACACAATCTAAGAAACAGAAATGAAATAGTTCTGCGTTTTCCCAGGACAGTAAAATATGGAAAAAAGAACTTTTTATACGAAGGAGTTCATCATCATCATCATCATCATCTTCCTGCCCTAGTCCCGTTTTATTTGGGGTCGGCGCAACTCGTACGAAGGAGTTCAATTATATAATAAATTGCCAAATGAAATAAAAGAGTGTACAAGTATCAATATTTACAAAATAAAACTAAGAGATTTTATTATACAAGAAGGTAATTAATTATTAAGCTAATAAAATATATACTTTAGGAAAAAACAAAGAGTTACAATAATATATAGCAATAATGGATGTTAAATAAATACGGACACAAATACAAACTAGGTAGTAATAAATCAAAACTCTGTTACAGTAAATATTAATAACACAATCCTCTACATGATTATTTAGTAATATATATTATGTATACCTACGTATTTCGAGTGATAAATTTGGCACTAACTATAGCGTAAGGTGACACTACCTTCTTCACAAAAATACTGTAATAAGGGAGTAACGGGAAACATGATTTCGTTATGAAAAAATATAATCAAAATATAGTCAGTGGTCTCCGAGACCAAAAGTTTCGCAACTCGCACACACACTATAAAGCCTGCAATACACGTTGGCCGAGCTAAGACCAACGCGAGCCTTGGCCAGCCTAAGCAAATATAGGCAAATTGACACACGGCAAGCGCCTCTCTACACGTTGGGCAAGCGCCTCTCTACACGTTGGGCAAGCGCCTCTCTACACGTTCGGCAAACTTGAACCAATGCAAATGGCCAATAAGACGAGTTTTGAGGAGACGCCCACATGTTGGGCCCTGTCAGTTGTTGTTGTGCATTTAAACAATATGGACGACGTAGAAGTCATCGCGGCTGCTGCTATTTATTTAATAAGCGCTTATATTTATTATGTCACTGTATACCGCAATAAAGTTGTGAAAATGAAAAGACAAAAAAGACGGTGGTGGATGTTAAGCCTGCTTTAAGTGGGTTTGTATGACGTATAAAACAACATTTTACACCACCTGCTCGATAATGTCGTTTTATACGTCATACAAACCTCACTTAGAGCAAGTCATTCTATCCATAGGGAGATAATGCAGTATGGCCGATCCCTAGGGAATAATGAGATTTGAATTTGGAACACCAAAAGTCGTCAACATTGTGAATTAAAATGTACAAGCATCGCATAAGTTGACTCGAAATTCAAACTGGCCAATAACAAAAAAGAAAATAGAATAAAACGTGCTTGACGGGAGCGTTATAGAAAATTGAAACAATAAGAATCTTGGAGTAGTGAATTTTGTTTGTTTGATGAACTTGTAAATAATATAATACTTATATTTCTATAATATATGATTTGGTCGACCAAATTGCTTTTGGGCGTGGTTTCATACACGTCCATTAACTCGGCTCCTGGGAGAGCAGAGTCATCTTCTTTGCGCTCCACTTGAGCAATTCCTGTCTGGCGCGTCCTCGACGCGGGGGTGTAGTCTAGTCAAATTAGCAAAAAGATTGGACCTAATTCGTGTAGTTGTAATTTTTTGTGGAATCATTAGAAGACATGAATATAAGTCTTCTCTGAGTTTGCACCATTCCTGTTATGTACGGAACATCGTTTAATATTAGGTTTGAACATTAAAGTCCCAAAATTTAAAAATTTCATAAGTATTTAGCTGTGGTAAGTTTAGATATATGTAGATACCCCTGTGGTGTATAATTACTTTTCACGAAAAAAGTGTGAGGTGTATGAAACACTAATAAATCATTATTTTTATTTTGCGGCTCAAGGGAAATTTAGCCAGTTGGTGCAAACTCATAATAAGCTTTTTAAAGCATCCTATACACCCCGTTATTTTTGCACCCTTTTGCACCCCTA
This sequence comes from Mythimna ferrago, assembly GCA_910589285.2. Taxonomy (NCBI): domain Eukaryota; kingdom Metazoa; phylum Arthropoda; class Insecta; order Lepidoptera; family Noctuidae; genus Mythimna; species Mythimna ferrago. Next base: position 30,008,461 of record OU342678.1, read on the forward strand.
GGAAAACAGCATTTTACAATATTTGTAGATTGTACTTCGGGGCAAATTAGTGTAGTCATGGATTTTTTAATATATAATGTATTCTATATATAAAACATTCGCACGTAATAAAAATAAGAAATATATAACTGGAAGTTTATGTAGAGTTAACGTGAATACATACTGCGACTCGTGGCACTCGGAGGGCGAACGCGGGGTCGCGCGGCGCGCGCGCGGCGGGGTCGAGAGTGTGAGTAAGTAAGTGCGTGCATGTATATGCGTTTAGATCATTTTTGTGACAAGAAGCGATCCCTGCGCTATACAAATTAATAACTATAATTTCCTCTATTTTATTAGCTGTGTTGTGAAAATGGATTATGGAGTGTATTGCATTGTTTGTCGTGACCTCCCGACCCGCCCCTGTATTAAGTATTTATTTAACAAGAAATTATGATAATCATATCAATTCTCTGTCGATCTTTATTTCTTTCTATACCTCAAAAGGAAAAAACGGAATCCTTATAGAATCACTTTGTTGTTCGTACGTCTGTCTGTCAAGTCCCTTTATCTCGGGAACAAGTGCAAGTATCAAATTGAAATTTAAACCGTATACTCAAAACTGCGGTCCCTTAAAGCTGTGTAAAAGTAAAAACTTCTAAGTTAACGAATAAAAAAGATACGTCGCAAAAAAAATATATATATTTCGACACTCAAGGGAATCATAAAGGTACTTCCCGTTGACCTAGAGCCCTGAAATTTGGCACGAAGCAAGTCTTAAGTATATAATAAGTATAGGAATAATTGCTGCTGGCAAAAGCTTGATATTTATTGTATTTAAGTTAGTTGATACGGAACCCTCAGTGTGCGAGTCCGACGCGCCTTTACCCAGTTTCTTTTTGAGGCGCATACTTAAAACTCCACATTTTTTTTACTAATATTTTATTGTTCCTACCTTATCCGATGCCGTAGAATAATCAGCGCTGTCAGACGATTTATAGTTCTAAAGACAACCGAAATACAACTAATTTATTTGAAACTAGCTGTGCCCGCGAATTTGTTCGCGTGGACTACAGGATTTCGAATTTATTTTTTCTAAAATAAAAGTAGCTCATGTTACTCCTTATTACATCAGCTACTTGCCAAAAAAAAGTCCCGCCAAAATTAGTCCAGCCATATCAGAGATTAACCCGGACAAACAGACAGACAGACAGACAAAAATTGCAAAAAATGTTATTTTGGTGTAGACTCTAACCAACGAAAGATGGCAAAACAAAAAAAAAATTGAAGCTCTTCACCCTAGCTGTCACGCCACTTAAACAGAGTTGGTACGTTTGATTAATCATGAAAATAATAAGTATGCGATATATATTTATGATGCATGTTTATTCAACAATTAAACATGTACTGCTTATTTAGCCGCGATATTCAATGCCGCCAAAACTCAAGCATGTCCGTTCACTGCCAAAAGCAGCCTGATCACCTTAGCACCTGCTTTTTAGAATGTATCCTTGGAGTGTATCGACCGCCTTCAGCTCTTGGGAGTTGAAATTTCCTTAAACTTTGGGCAGTTCATTGAGCACAAAGCTACGGTAGCTGCTAGTCTAAAATAATATAAAAAACTAGTCAAAATATTGGTACTGCGTGAAACCTAAATACAGCTGATTTTTTTGGATGTGATGAGATAGTCACTTTACTTCAGACTATCCTGCAAGCAAACTACAGAATAGAAGATCTCTTAGAATTTATCCCATCATCGTACTTTTTACGCAAGTGATCTTAAAATCCACGGAGTTATTGGTAAATAAAGCCTTGTTCAAGCTTATTTTAGAAAGGGTAGCTTTAGCCAGCAGCTTCTAGCATCGCTAGCTAAAACCACTTAATTTTAATATGTGTAGGTTAAGCTCAATCTTAATAACCCTACTAAGAATAAGCTTAAACAAGGTTTTTAGGGAATTACATCATCATCATCATCATCATTTCAGCCGATACACGTCCACTGTTGGACATAGGCCTCCTCCAAGCGTCGCCACATCGAACGTTCCTGTGCGTCCCGCATCCAACGGTTTCCTGCTACCTTCACCAGGTCATCGGTCCACCTTGTAGGAGGCCTTCCAACACTGCGTCTTCCGGTACGCGGTCGCCACTCCAAAACCTTTCGGCCCCAACGGCCATCTGTTCTGCGAGCAATGTGCCCTGCCCATTGCCACTTAAGTTTGGCAATTATTTGTGCTATGTCGGCAACCTTAGTTTTCCTGCGGATATCTTCATTTTTTATTCGATCACGCAAGGAAACCCCGAGCATAGCCCTTTCCATTGCTCTTTGGGTGAATTTAAGCCTTCTGATGAGGCCCATTGTGAGCGACCACGTTTCGGAGCCATATGTCATCACTGGCAACACGCACTGGTTAAAGACTTTCGTCTTGAGACACTGTGGTATGTTGGACGAGAAGATACCGCGTAGCTTCCCGAACGCTGCCCAACCGAGTTGGATTCGACGGTTGACCTCTTTCTCGAAGTTAGACCTACCCAACTGGACTGTCTGTCCGAGGTAGACGTAATCGTCCACAACTTCGAGTGTAGAGTCTCCGACCTTGATAGGAGTGGGCGCTACATGGTTGTTAATCATGATCTTGGTTTTATCCATGTTCATTTTAAGACCCACTCTTAGAGAAGCTCTACTGAGGTCATTGAGCATTGTACTGAGCTCCTCCATAGTCTCCGCCATGACTACTATGTCGTCGGCAAACCGAAAGTGAGTGATGTACTCGCCATTGACATTAATGCCTAGTCCACTCCAGTCCAGAACCTTGAAGACATCCTCCATTGCGGCCGTGATCAGTTTCGGAGAGATGACGTCTCCCTGCCTCACACCTCGCTGCAGGAGGATAGGTTTCGAGGTCTGGTCCTGGAGTCGGACTGACATGGTGGCGTTTTCGTACAAAAACCTCAGCACTTAGATGTACCGATAGTTAATTTGGCACCTCTGGAGAGATTGCAGCACAGCCCAAGTCTCGATCGAATCAAAAGCTTTCCCGTAGTCCACAAACGCTAGGCAGAGAGGCAGGTTATACTCCTCGGTCTTCTGTATGACCTGCCGTAGCGTATGTATGTGGTCTACGGTGCTGAAACCTTTTCGGAATCCGGCTTGTTCGGGAGGCTGGAAGTCGTCAAACCTGCGCGCAAGACGGTTCGTGATGACCCTGGAAAACAGCTTGTAGACATGGCTCAGAAGTGAGATGGGCCTGTAATTCTTCAGCAGGGTTTTATCACCCTTCTTGAAGAAGAGTACCACCACACTTCTGCTCCATGCCTGTGGCGTTTTTCCCTCGAGTATGACGGAATCGAACAACTTCTGAAGGGCCTTTAGGACCGGTTTTCCACCCGCCTTCAGGAGCTCAGCCGTAATTCCGTCCTCACCCGACGCCTTGTTGTTCTTCAACTGCTTCAGAGCCATCCTAATCTCGTACAGGCTGACGTCCGAGATATCTTCAGTGTAGTGTCGAGTCAATCTAGCTCTTGGGTCGTTTACCAGATTTGTAGCGGGTTTGGAGATCGACGTGTATAACTGTCCATAAAATGCCTCGATCTCTTCCAGAAGCCCCGATTTGGCGGATATGACTCTGCCATCTTCGGTCTTCAGTTTCGTGAGTTGGCTCTGCCCAATAGACAGATCCCGTGCAAAAACTTTGGAGCCCTTATTCCGCTCAATCGCGTCCTTAATCCTCTCGGTATTAAATCGGCGAAGGTCGCGTTTCAGAGACTTCGAGATCTGTTTATTGAGCTGCCCGTACGTGCACGCATTATCTGAAGACTGCAATTACATATCTAGACATAATTACATAATTAGTCTATGTGAATATTACATTGCCTGTGCGTAGTGACATTTGGCTTTGAAACGTGGTCGTCCACAATGCGCCTCATCAGATGGTTTTAAGTAACATAAAGAGCAATGGAGAGGAAGATAAGCTTAAGTGGCAGTAAACTGGGTACATATATTGCTCGCAGAACAGATGATCGATGGGGCCAAAAGGTTCTGGAATGGCGACCGGATACCTGAAGACGTAACGTTGAAAGGTCTCGCAACAAGGGTAAGAATAACATTTAGTAAGGTTCACGTGAATTCGATGGAGGCGTGATAAACTGGACCGGCCGTTGTGGTGACATAGGAAAAACCTTTGTATAGCAATGGAAGCCTTTCAGCTGAAATGATGATGACTATCGATGTTGGCGTGTTGATGAGAAAAATCACTCAGAAAGATTACTCCACTTAAAAATTTGCTAAATCAGACTACTTCAAAGAAAAATAAATGTTGCATCCTAGGTAATCCTAAGTAAATCTTAACTGTACAGCTTTTCTGTATAAATTCACAAAGGCTTTGCCATCAGCATCGAAAAGACTCCTTAATTCTGTATTACTTGTCAGAAGAAAACCTAAACGTCCTAGGCAAAATTCTAATCATTCGGGGTATGCAAAAAACGATCATCGTCTAGGTTTTCCAAAAGTACTAAATTAATTAGTATCTTACTACTAAATTAATTTATTAGTGGTAGGGGGCCCCTTGGTTAGCGTTGAAAAAAACAGGGAATATTCCCGTTTCTTTCAAATACTGTTGTTTTATTCAATGTAACATTCGAAACTTTCAAGAAATTTATAAATTATAAATTTCATGTAGGTATTTTTCCAATAAAACCGAAAAAAACGGAAAAATATGAAAAGAACCGAAAACTTCATGTTTGTTTTTTTGAAATGCGTACTTTTTTTTTAAATTAATATAAACTAGATGACGCAATCTGATGGTGAGGCGCACTAGTTTATGAGGCCTATGTCCAACAGTGGACAGCAGTCATTATAACGCCTAAATGGTGAAACTTGGGGGAAGCTTATGTCCATTACTGGTCACAGGTCATTATAGCGAGGAAAGACTTATGTCCAACAGTGGGCATCAGTCATTATAACGCCTAAACGGTGATATTTGGGGGAGGCTTATGTCCAACAGTGGGCATAGGTCATTATCGCGAGGAGGCATATGTCCAACAGTGGGCATCAATTATTATAAAGCCTAGGTGGTGACACTAGGGGGAGGCTTATGCCCAACAGTGGGCATAGGTCATTATCGCGAGAGGAGGCCTATGTCCAACAGTGGGCATCAATTATTATAACGCCTAGGTGGTGACACTTGGGGCAGGCTTATGCCCAACAGTGGGCATAGGTCATTATCGCGGGAGGAGGCCTATGTCCAACAGTGGGCATCAATTATTATAACGCCTACGTGGTGACACTTGCGGGAGGCTTATGCCCAACAATGGGCATAGGTCATTATCGCGCTAGGAGGCCTATGTTCAACAGTGGGCATTAATTATTATAACGCCTAGGTGGTGACACTTGGGGGAGGCTTATGCCTAACAGTGGGCATAGGTCATTATCGCAAGAGGAGGCCTGTGTCCAACAGTGGGCATCAATTATTATAAAGCCTACGTGGTGACACTTGGGGGAGGCTTATGCCCAACAGTGGGCATAGGTCATTATCGCGAGAGGAGGCCTATGTCCAACAGTAGGCATCCGTTATTATAACGCCTATGTGGTGACACTAGGGGAGGCTTATGCCCAACAGTGGGCATAGGTCATTATAGCGAGGGAAGACTTATGTCCAACAATGGGCATCAGTCATTTTAGCGCCTAATGGCGACACTCGGGGGAGGCTTATGTACAACAGTGGGCATGGGTCATTATAGCGAGGGGGAGGCCTATGTCCAACAGTGGACAGCAGTCATTAAAGCCCTAAATGGCGATACTTGGGAGAGGCTTGTGTCCAACAGTGGGCACCGATCATTATGGTGACACTTGGGGGAGGCTTAACCGAAACAATGAATAAAACATTCGAAAGATTTCTATTTTGTTCCCAAACGATTTTTTCCGCAACATTTCAATGCAACATGTGAAAAAACGGAAAAAAAACACAATTTGTTTTTTTCATTGAAAGAAACAATTGTTTCTTTCCGGAATTTTCAACGCTACCCTTGGTCGAATTAGCAATAGACTCCGGGTCGGTTTAATCCGGCACTGACGGCGCTTTATACCAGGCCAACATCGAATGTTATACAAAGCACAGGTCCAATCAATTGTGGAGCCAGTGGGCCTTTCAATGAACACTTCCCTGGAATCTTTAAATTTGAATAAAACAAATTGTGTGTTATCGATTTTTTTTATTAATTTGGATGGATGATTGATGTCATTATGTATGGAATATAATATCGTTCAAATGTCCGCCGCTACTTTGCTAGATAGCGCGCATACGAAATATACAACTTTCCATGTCTTTTACTGTTTTCATTATTAGGAGTTTCGTCTACTCATTGCCGAAACTTCCTGAAAAGTATAATACACCGTGTGAGTAAAATTACAATTATTAAATAGTCAAAAAGTATCAAGTTTTTATAATAGTAATTAAAAAACTAACCTAGAAATGATATTATTGTATCCAACCGTCGCATTTTATCTGCATGTTTTTAATTTAATTCACTTTTTGCGTCTTTAAATTTTTCCATTATATTAAATAGTAGCCTTTCCATCGAAATAATGATTGTTTATGGCATTATTTTAAGCAAAAAATGAGTATATAATAAGATGCAGGAAAACAATTTTGACAATTCTTAATTTTTTTAAATGCTGCCATACATAACGTTTGATTAATAATTCGTTGTCTTCTTTCGAAGGTCAAACTCTATGTACCGTATATATGTATGCATGTAGTAAAAAGCAGTTACTTCAATATTACAAACAGATACTCCAATTTTATTTATATGTATGTATGGAAGATAAATAAAGGACATGCTTGCAGGACACTCTCGTTTTTTTTGTTTAAACATAGACGGTTTTTTTAACTGTTTTTTTTTTTTTATATAAACAAAATTAGGTTTCTTTACTTACACTTACTAACAGAGCATTTACAATCAGAAAGTACTCCTTCCTCGTAAAATACATCCCACAACACTCCTAGGTGACTACGCTTATCTCTTCTTGTCAGTTTATTATTCCGTGTCGCGCGCTTGTCACTTCCATGGCGTAATAGTTCTTTGGCAATTAAGACAACACTAGAAAAACGTATGTTCCTTAAAAAAATGCTAATTTTTTATAGGGTGCAAATATAAAGGAAACCAAATTAATGTAATTGTGATTATTTTCATAACTACTTAAATTTCCCCCGAAGTACAGAAGCAAAAAAACGTGAAAAACTAATTTCCATACGTCGCACTGGGGTGCAAAATCAATCATGTACTTAGGTCGAAATGTATAACACTTTCCTCAGTTTACAAAACTACACAATTTTCCCCAATGCCGCAATGGCCAAAAATAACATTTTTATTTTTTTCTAATGCTGCGTTGGTCTAATTAAAATAATTAAAATGCAATAATGTAGGTTGAGGTTTAATATACCATAAAAAAAAAAAACGGTGAGCACACCTATATTCTCTGGTTAGTTATGAGCAATAAACAGTTTTCACCCCCTTCCGTAGGGGTGCCAAATGATTTTTTTTTTATACTCTATTTTTCACTCATACAATACCATCAGAAACGTTTTTTCCAATTTATTTTCGAATTTATTCCAATCTTTATTAAAAAATGACCTAATTTGACTAGACTAGTGGGCATCTTACGCTTCAGTAGGCCGGAGTGTATGGATGGCGAAGTTCAGCAGGGACCCAGTACTGCGGGGTATATCGCGGAACCCATGCCCAGGGATACGGGTAAAGACTTTAACTGTGGGAAAGAGCGGAGGCAACAGTTGTCGGTACGGTCCAACCAGCGGAGAAGGCGAGCCACAGGGGCGTTGTACCTGGATCCTGGTGGAGGGCAGCGGTAGCCACCAGTAATGTGGTGAAGCGCATGAACCATATGTTCTTTATCGGTTCACTAACAGATTTCTATGGACATTGAGTCTGTAGTACCGCGATGTAGATAGCAACGGGATACTACTACATTATTAATTCCCATGAGAGTTGATGATGAAAATGCAACACAATAGAAGAATACGTTTGCCTGACGATCCGCGTAGCGATCGGCGCTTTGGGTTTTCCGGGACTCATAGTGTGAAATTTGCTACCGGCCGGGGGAATGTAGGCAACCAGGCATCCCTCGGAAAGTATGCGACTGGAAAAATACAACTCCAATTGCGTAAGATCACACGTATAGGCACTTGGAACTTACGAGGACTCCTTGATGAGGGTTAATTACACATCTTGGATTGTGAGCTTCAGCGGCGTGGCGTTACCATCACCGGTCTAAGTGAGACTCATTGGAAAAGTAGTGGCCACCGAGACTTAGACAAACATACCATCTATTATTCAGGAGATGATTCTACCAGCTTCGCTGGAGTGGCCATTGCAATCCCCAAACAATGGACTGAAGCGGTCCTGGGCTATAACCCTGTCAGCAACAGAGTTATAAGTATGAAGCTCGATGCATCTCCTACCCCACTGAATATTATACAGGTGTATGCGCCCACCAGTGCTGCAAAAGATGAAGATGTAGAAAAGTTCTACAATGACATAGAATCTTCAATAGCTACAGTACCAAATAAAGAACTCCTAATCATACTAGGCGACTTTAACGCGAAAGTAGGTGATACTCGGATGGACGCGGGTTTGCGGAATATTGTTGGCAACTATGGTCTCGGCCAAAGAAATGATCGAGGGGATAGACTACTCCAATTCGCAGCCGACAACAACCTCACCATAATGAACACAGTATTCCAGCAACACCGTAGGAGACTGTATACCTGGACGTCCCCTGATGGAAAACACCGGAATCAGATTGACTACATCCTTGTGAGATCTAGATGGCGAAGTTCAATTATGAACGCACACACTTTGCCCGGAGTCGATTGTCAATCTGACCACCAACTCCTCGTATGCAACCTCAAACTTAAGTTGCGCAACTCTGTACCTCGAAAAATCAACAAGAGGCTTGAAGTAGTGGACCACACGTCTCTTAGGAACCAACTGGCATCTGATAACAACACATGGAGATCACTAGCTTTTGATGACGAACCTGACTCACTCTGGCAGTCAGCAAAAGAGTACATAAAAAAGAGTGTACGCTCGTCACAACCTACCCGAACTAAACACAAACACCAACATTGGATGTCAGACGACACCTGGCATCTAGTGGAGCGCCGTCGTGAGATGAAGGCCAGGGGGGGCATCAGTCCAGGAGTTGAATTCGATGAGTGCGCAGATCCAATCATCTACCCGTAAGGATCGTAATTACCAGCTCAAGAACATCTGTGTAGAGTTGGAAAAAAACGCTCAGCGCCACGAAACCAAAGACTTATTTAAGAAGATTCGTATCATAACTCGTCAATTCAAACCAAAAACCTGGGCCATTGAGGATGTAAACGGAGCGACTGTAACAGAAATTAAGGATATTGTGGGTGTGTGGAAAAAATATTGCGAGCAACTTTTTAGCGATGGCAGCACAGTACCAGCGTGCAATACAAGTATACTCCCACAGAAGACTATGGAGCCGCCAATCTTGAAAAGTGAAGTTCGAGCCGCAATTGACCACCTGAAGAGGAATAGGGCTGTAGGAGCAGACGCTATTCCAATAGAGATCCTTAAAGCAATGGGTGAATGCGGAGTGGATATTATGTATGTAATCTGCAACCGTGTCTGGGAAACAGAAAGATGGCCTCGAGACTGGACTCATTCCGTTTTCATACCACTGCATAAGAAAGGATCAACGAAGAAATGTAGCAACTACAGACTTATAGCCTTAATTACCCACGCCAGCAAAGTACTCCTTCATATCATCAACACCAGATTGCAAGCTTTTCTTAATCCTGAAATAGCTATTGAGCAAGCGGGATTTGTCAAGGGTCGAGGAACGAGAGAGCAGATCCTAATTCTTCGACAAATAATCGAAAAGTCTAGAGAGTTTAACATCCCTCTTTATATCTGCTTCGTCGACTTTCGCAAGGCCTTCGATACCGTGAAATGGCATATTCTATGGGATGTACTAATTCAAATGGGAGTACCGCTTCACCTAGTTAGTCTCATACGCCGACTTTATGAGGACGGAACTGCGACTGTTCGAATAGACGACGTTGACTCAAAAAGCTTTTGCACCCGCGCCGGCGTTCGACAGGGTTGCATATTGTCTCCACTCCTGTTCAACATTTATACAGAGTATATCATGAGAATCGTGTTGGAACAATGGGACAAAGGGATCTCAGTGGGAGGTAGGAAGGTGTCTAACTTGAGGTATGCCGATGACACTACCCTTCTAACTCAATCAAAGGAAGATATGGAGCACCTGCTGACGCTTCTAGAGACAACAAGCCTCTCCTTCGGTCTTACGCTCAACAGAGATAAGACCAAGATGATGATAGTGGATCGAGCAGCACTGAATCTTCCTGATATTGCTGTGATTGGCAACTGTGAAGTTGTTCAATCATATGTATACCTTGGTTCCACTGTCACGAACACTGGAGGATGTGAGGATGAGATTCGAAGGAGATGTGCTATCACACGATCTGCTGTTGACAGGTTGAAAAGGATCTGGCGCAACCGTAACATCACTAAAGCTACCAAAGTTCGCCTCATGAGAAGCTTAGTCTTCCCAATATTTCTTTACGGCGCAGAAACGTGGACGGTTCGCCTCAAAGACCGACGCAAAATCGATGCACTCGAAATGTGGTGCTGGCGGCGACTGCTGCGGATCCCTTGGACAGCACTTAGAACTAACGTTTCGATTCTGGAGGAGCTAAACATCATACAGAGGTTATCGTCAACTGTGCAAGTACGAATCCTCAAATATTTTGGTCACGTTGTTCGCAACGAACACTCCATTGAGCGACTCGTTGTCCAGGGACAAGTGGAGGGGAAGCGGTCACGCGGGCGCTCACCTACGCGTTAGACAGACCTCATCAAAGCTGCAACACAAACCACCTTAGTTCAGAGTTCTCGAGACGCCGTAAACCGGGACAAATGGAGACGCATCGCGAGGACCTCACCTAAATAAAAATGCAACATTATCAACCACGACCACTCTGTCAAGAGTGAACGACTAAGGAGAGTCAACTAGGAACCCTTATAGTTTTGCCGTGTCTGTCTGTCCGTCTGTCTGTCCGTCCTCGCTTAATCTCTGTGACCGTTAGCACTAGAAAGCTGAAATTTAGTTCCAATATGTATTTAGTATCAATCACGCCGACAAAGTGGTAAAATGAAAATTGGAATAAAATGTTTTATTAGGGTAGCCCCCCTATATGTAAAGTGGGAAGTGATTTTTTTTTAATTTCAACCCTTACGTGTGATATATTGTTGTATAGGTATTTAAAAATGAATAGGGGTTTACTAAAATTATTTTTTGATAATGTCAATAATTTCGGAAATAATCGCTCCAAAAGTAAAAAAACAATTTGTCCCCCCCCCCCAAACTTTTGAACCATAAGTTTAGAAAATATGAAAAAAAACTGAAAAGTAGAACTTTATAAGGACTTTCTAGGAATATCATTTTGAACTTGATGGAAAGAACAGTTTTTGTACAAAAAAGACAAAAAGGTTGTACAAAATAATTTCTGGACTAAGTTTGTAGTATAATCGTATATGCAAGCATTTTTTTTAACTTCGTTTACATATTTTATTATCCTGAACGTATCTTCTTTCAAACAAAAAAATAATTATTAAAATCGGTTCTCGCAATCCAAAATTAACACGGAAAACTTCTTCTGGTGCCTATGTATTAATTAGTAACCCAATCCCCCGAGTGATGGCGCAGTATTGGCGGTATTATCTTATAACTACATAAAACTTCTATCAGGAACATGCTGGCAATTTAGAACAAAACTAAAATTCATTTTTTAAACGCCATCTATCAAAATGTTAAGGTAAAAACCAGTTCATAAATGGTTCGATAGATGGCGTTGCGTAATGACGTCATCTTTTTAAAAGTCGATGTTAATATTTTCCGTGCTTTCATGACCTACCGTGGTAAAAAATCGTTGCTTCTTAAATATACCTATTCGTAATTTTACGAGTGCACAATCGCTGAAATTTCTACTACTTGCATACTGTTTTAACTTTTAGTTATCACCGTCCTTTGTGGGCCCGTTTTTAGGGTTCCGTACTTAGTTTGTCAACGTAACAAATAGCCTTTTTTTAAACTCTTAAGTGGGAACACTTATTGTGACGGACGGGAAACTACGGAACCCTACATTGAGCGTGGCCCGACACGCTCTTGGCCGGTTTTTTTATTATCTCGCAGAAGGTGTAAAAAGTAGAGTATGCAACACGGGGATAAAGCAGTCTTCGTCTTGGGCGGCTTAAATTGCTCACTTCACTCAGGTTTCTTTATTAACTCCCTCGCAATGCTCGGGAGTTAATTATATAAGTCCCTCACTATCGTTCGGGATTGCAATCAGCAACCTTCGTTTCGTTCGGAATTCAACATGCCGCCCGCGACATGCCACTGACACTGCTTTATCCCCTAGTCACATAAACTACTATTAAAAACACAAATATCAGGAGATTTACTAACAAAATCAGTAGATCAGGAGAAACTTGACAAAATCAGAAAATCTCCTGGAAAATCAGGTCTGGCAACACTGGCGCGGACAAACATGTGAACACTATTGGCCGAGCGCGCGCGAGCGCCTTTGATTTGTGCAGAAAAACCGACACCGCTCCGAAGTGAGGCAAGTGATCACGAGCGGCTGCGAGTCGTGACAAGCTACTCCAAATGAGGTCTATACACATTGGCGCACATTTGCTTTGATTGGCGCATGTCTACTCAACCAACTAGGCGAGCGACACCGAGCGATGGCAAGACAAGGCAAATATACTGTCTACATGTTGGTATTGGCCTTCACTCGGCAACGCTCGGCCAACGTGTATTGCAGGCTTAACGAGCAAACGTAAACATGACTAGTTCAAGCGCAATGTTGTAGGTAGTTACCAATAAAGTTTTTTCTCCTGTACCGACGTTCGCTCGCTGTCTAGTAGTAGTACTTTTTGAGTAGTGTAATTAATAACTTTATATTCTAAGCTTTTATAATCTTCGTTGATGATAATTATTTATTTCGTTTTGAATTAAAGTACAGTATATACAACTAGGTATATTTTCATATATATCATAACGAACAATCTTCCTTAAGATTCTTCGACCAATAAATAATATAGGTACCTACATGGTTGGGCGAAGAAAAATATCAATAAAATTTTATAGTAAGTATAAAAAGTTTTACTTTTAATAAAGTTTTTATAATGGTTATAGTGGACTGTTAATGTTGAATTTATCTAATAAATATATAATGAATAAATAATAGCTGTCCCAAAGTCCCAACAGACATTGTCCTGTTCGAAAACTGGCATTTTGTTAGAAAAAAAAAATAATAATATTAAGGATCCAGGATCCCACTCAAATAGGTATACACATAAAATCTCATGCAAATCGGTCAAGCCGTTTAAGAGGATTTATGTGACAAACACGAATGGAAGAATTGTATATGTTATAGATTATTATTGGTACTTTGCAATTAATATATTTATACATTAATTAATTATTATTCAAAAGAAAGTGAATTTGGGACGTAAATAATAATTCAGTAGTCATGAAAATAAAATAATTGATTATTCAAGCAATTTAATAGCTTCAAATTTCGTAATAGTATGTTAGAAATTATATTTATGTTATTTAAAAGCTTTTACATTTTACAATCATAGACTAAAACATGCAGATGTTCCCTCCCACAAAAATCGGGTTTTTACCTACATCTGCTTTAGTGAACACGAACTTTGCATGATGTTTTATTCCGTTTGTTTTTTTTTTGAAATATTTTATTTAATATTTTTTTCTTTTTTGTATAAATAATTATAGGTACCAATGAATTCCTTCAAATTCAATAATTATGAATAGGAATACGTCTGTTTTTCGATACAGTAAAAACTCAGCAAGAAATGCCAGCAAATCATTGAGTATCAGTTTTCATCGCTAAGTTTTGTGGTTAAGCATTCTGTCATTCGTAAGCACTGAGGTATTATTATATTTATATTTACAGATTAGTATTCAAATATAAATTAGGTTTAGTTTAGTCATATGTGTAATGTAAGTGATACATCACTAAGTGATCATTACTGTTATTGAGATTTAGTCCTTCATAAACTATAATTATATTTCAAGTTTGTTCACTCTGGTCAGCCGAAAAGAGAAAAAATGATAAAATATCTGCAAGAGGATAGACGTGAAAACACGTGGCTTCCTACAAAATATCTGTTTATCTGCTCTGCACACTTTCAAACTGATGATACTAAAGCTGGAAAACGTTTTCTAATGAGTCGGCTATTCCTTGCAGTAATGCTATTCCTTCAGAATGTGCCTTTAAACATTTATAGCTTTCCCCGACATCATTAAACCAAGTGCAAATTTCTGACTCCGAATCAATTTTTGATTCGCCCCGAAAAATTAAGTTGAAAATAGATTTAAAAAAAGTTTTAGTTTTTTATGTAATTTATTTCATCACCACTGCTCTCAAAACGGTGAAGGAAAACATCGTGAGGAAACCGGCATATTTCGAAGACATGCGACATTCACTAACCCGCACTGGGCCAGCGTGGTGGTTTACGGCCCATTCCCTCTCCTAGAGAGAAGGCTTGAGTCCCAGCAGTGGGAAAAATTAAAAAGCTGATTATGCTATAGTTATAGTTGTTGATTATTTTGTTACTAAATATTAGCAGCGCAGTCCTGACCATCATTCACTAAAGAAAGCTGTCCTTTAGAATGATGATTACAATAAATGGTTTCATTATTTTACACGATTTTGAATTCACTTATTTATTAAAGTAGTAGACGTAGTTTTCTGAATTTACACTAACGTGGACTATTGGTAAAATCTTAAAATAGAGTTTTATTGTAATGAAGTATTGTAGGCAAAAAACTGTGTCACTTCTGCGGTATAAAAATCTAGGTATATGGATAACATGTCATTACACTATGTTGAACTAAACGCGTAAGTACTACGAAATTCATGGCGCTTAAGACGTTTTGATCGCGAAAAAAGTATCCTCTAAAAGCTATCAGCGCATTAAATTTTAATAGTTCTGTTAGACGACATAATGCTAATGTAGTACTGCAGCCAAAGAGATTTAAAGAGATACAATAGAGCGGCTATCAGGAGAAATGTCTTAGAAAAACTGTCATCCTATCTCTCATTGACGCCATCTAGCTTTGAATAGCAATCACGCGAATTAAGTTTGTCATATTTGTATAATTTTAACTATTGCTCGGTAGGTGGCCAGGGGCTTTACTATGATATGTTAAAATGTCAGTAGTACGAACGAAAAAGGATCTAACAGTTCGGTTTAGGTCGTAAAATAGATCACGTTAAGAGCTCGTGGTAGAAGCTTCTGTGTGTGCTAGTGGCGTAGCTTGGGAAGGGTAGGGCGGGCCATGGCCCCAAGCGGCATACGAAGGGAGGCTGCAGAAAGCGCCAATTTATTTATTTGGAAAAAAAAATCCTTAGATATTTGAAATTGCGAGCGCAATGTTACGTACGTGCCAAGCAAATTTTGATGTCGATGTTAAGTCTACCCTGCATGCTGTAGCAGGTATAGAATAGAATAAACTATATACTACTACTATATTGCTTTTTATTAATCCAAGTTCATTCTCTGACGTAGCAATGTCGGACCTAGCTCAACCATAACTTGGCACTGAGCGTGTTCACGCTGACGCGATTAAACACGCGCATACCAACCTTGGGCCAATGCTCGTATGTGCAAGGCAAGTGACGTGATTCTTAAGGTCTTGTGGAGGTCTCAGTTTGACCACATTGGCCGAATAGGGAACAAACCTCGTTGGTAGTAAACTAGTAAAGTGTTTTGGTCCCCGGCAAACTCGAGTGAATCGAACTTCTGCCGTCCCTCACCTCCGCCACTGCTGTAACCCGACGGGTCCCTGGCTCACACCGCTGAGGAGAAAGCAAACTTAATTGCCTCTCCGAATTCCGGTGACGCATCGCCCCCTGTTTCTCCTGATGGGTACGTGACGAGTATGTCGGATATTCGTATCCATCAGAAAGACGTAGGTACGTAAGAATAAATCTAGTGGCCCCGAAGGGATACCTGCAGTCGTTCTTAATACTGGAGTTCTTAAACATAATAAACAACAAAGGGCGCCGCCCTTTGTTGTTTATATTTCTGGTCGACCCCAAGCGGCGAAAACCCACGCTACGCCACTGGTGTGTGCTAGGTAAGGTTAAACTTTTGAGCAATAGATGGCGCTATCATAAAATCAGCAAATGTTCTAGAACTATTCATGGAAATTGTTGAATTTTAATTAATTACTGCGTAAATACCAAGAATATTTTCGAAAATAAACCGAAGTTAGGTCCAACAATTTTACCATAACAAGATTTGCAAAAGCGTAATGCGCAACTCAGCATATTTTTTCAGAAAATGATTTTCTTTTAGTGCCTAAAGCGGATACAAACATGACTTGACGTGTAGGGATGTCATACTAGACTGAGCGACTTGTTACTACAAAGTAACAAGTTTCGGATTTTTACTTTTGTTCGCTATGTCCTGTCTATTGGTAGTATATATTTAATGTCTTTGACTGCAGCAGATTTTCGTTATAACTTTTCAATATTTTGACAAATATTTTCCATGAAAGGGCCTGTCTATCACTAGAATATAAGTCAATGCTTGTGTGGGTTTGATTCAAAGTCAAAGTCAAAGTCAAAATCAAAATCATTTATTTCAAATAGACCATTTGCAGGCACTTTTGAATAGTCAAATGTCGGTCAGTCCAAGAAAAGTAAAGCTAAATTGCACGTTCCAAAACGTAGGTCTCTATGGAGAAGAACGTGCAAGAAACTCCATGGACACTCTTTTTAAAACATATTATGAGTTACATAGATCTTGGTTACATATTTCTTGTCGCTTCTAGTATGTGAGTACGTAGGCAGATACGCAACAATA
Source organism: Mythimna ferrago (assembly GCA_910589285.2). Taxonomy (NCBI): domain Eukaryota; kingdom Metazoa; phylum Arthropoda; class Insecta; order Lepidoptera; family Noctuidae; genus Mythimna; species Mythimna ferrago. The sequence goes on from OU342678.1 coordinate 30,025,414, forward strand.
ATAAGTTATTATTCTTCTTATTAAATGTAATTAAAAACAGAAACCGAATTAAACCACTGGCAGCCAAGAGATGACCAGCCTCAATCGATGGCACCCGTTCACGGGCATGACACGTGCATTAGCCCCACTCAGCTCAACCTCTTTAAAGGGAACCGAATGACCCAATAACACGTGCCACCATCAGCAAGATATTTGGGTGAGCATGAAAAACTCTCAACTGCCATGCTCGTAATGTCAAACAAGTTGTAACCTAATAAAGATGCTCCATGGTGCTTCACATTCACAAAACTTGAAAAAAAAGTGCTTCTACATTATACAATGCTATTTAGTTTCCAATTAAAAAAGGTAATAAATTATCATAAGCTTTATTGAAATAAACAAATAAATAAAAAATACATTTCGAAAGCAAAAATACAAAAAGGGGAATAGTATCTCTTCCAATATTTAGAAATATATATATAAAAAATAAACTAATTTGAAGGTAAAAGTGGCTGTAGTTGTGGAGCAGGACCAGCATTTAGCCAAGCATTTTTGTCAAGGAGATAATCTTCCAGTTTATAATATGCTTGTCTACATAGTGTGCGTTTAATGCATGTTTTAAATTTGGACTCAATTAGTTGTAGAATCTCAATTGGTATTTTATTATAAAATTTTACACAGTACCCCATGAAAGAGCTACGTACTTTAGCCAATCTGAATCGAGGTTGATCTAATTTGTTCCTATTCCTAGTATTAAAATTGTGCCTGTCACTTATCTTAGTAAAAAGATGAATATTTTTCCGAACATACATGATGTTTTCATAAATGTATTGACAAGGGACCATCAGGATGTTTATTTCTTTAAATAGTTCCCTAAGAGAATCGCGTCTGTGAAGATTATATAAGGCTCTGATAGCTCTTTTCTGCAGTATAAAAGTAGACTCTATATCTGCAGCCCGTCCCCATAGCAAAATACCGTAAGACATGATACTATAATAATAATTTTATAATAATTTATTCAAAATACATTTACAAAAATATGAACATTAGGCAACAGTAACAAGGTTTCCTATTACAATAATGATACAATTACAGTGCTTAAAAATATTGTAAAACTAAAATATCAAAAAAAGTACAATTAGGAGTGGTTTGGAATTGCATAATTGATAGAGGACCGCCCGATCTAGGTTAATTTAAACCTGTGTTTCAGGCCATCACTTTACAGTCCAGTTTCATTGCGACAATCAAAATTTAAAATTAGAGTAAAATTATTATAAAAAAATGTTCTACTGTAATAAATGACTACGATAACTAAGCAAATGGTACAATAATACCTAAAAACTATATCTATGAAATTATACAAAAATAAACATTAACGAGTCCATTATGACAAAATTTCTAAAAGTTGTTCTGTGTCTGCGTAATTGAGTGACACTAAGTATTCTGACAACATCTTGTTACATGTTTTGTAACTTATACTATAGAAACTTAATACTTTGTTAAGCCTATTATATAGAAAAGGACCTAAGAACTATGAAATTAACTATTAACTATGAAAGTAACTAAAATAAACTAGTCTCGCAGTATCTACATCAGTAAATTGACGGATTTTCTGACAGCATATGCTGCTGAACTAAGCCGTCCTGCCAGAGATGTTAAATGAGGACCCCATTGTAACCTCGAGTCAAGCGTGATCCCTAGGAAATCAATCAATCAATCAATCAATCAATTTTTTATTTGCATAAAACATGGTGTACAATGGTGTTATGTCAAAAATTATTAGAGCATACATGTTTTGCTTATATCACAGCACGCAAATATTTTACAAATTATTATGTCAAAGAAAAAAATATTATATGTCAAAAAATTATTACATGTAAAAAAAAAATCATTATTACATATAAAAAAAAAATACCTTTCCAAAAAATTATTACATGATATCAAAAGAAAAATATTAAGTAAGTACATGGCAAAAAATTAATGTGTCAAAAAAAAAATTATTACCTACATTACAAAAAAAAAATATATAATACATGTCCAAAAATTCTTTTAAACTATAAAAATTATGAGTGCTTAACCATCTATATAACTTTTTCTTTTTTAAACAGTCTAAGATCTAAACAGTAGTTCAAAAGGAGTTTAATCAGACGTTTGAGAAAAAAACTAAAACTATCTGCCCTAAGTTTAGATTTAGTGACTGGGCAACTAAAGGAATCAGAATAAGTAGGGAAAGACTTTTCGAGTTATATGGCCTTAAGCCTATTATTAACACTGAAACTTTTAATAAATATGTTGCTACTTATTCTAAAATGTTTAAAAATACTTGTAAGGCAGCTAAGGCCGTATACATTAGCAACAAAGTTAAAACAGCAGATAATAAAATAAAAACGGTTTGGAATATTATAAATAATGAAACCAACAGAAACAAAAGAAATAATAATGATTACACATTGGAGACTCATCATGGTCTTATTAGCGATAACAAACTAGTTGCAGAAGAATTTGTAAATTTCTTTACCAGTATACCAATTAAAACTACTGAAGCCCTAAATTCGTCGCCATCGCATGCTTTTGGTTTATTACAGGCGAACGTTGCAGCCTGTTCGACTGAATTTAACTTTAAACATATAAACCCCATAACAGTAATAAAAGCTTTTAAAGAAATCAAGATTAAATTGACAGAAGATCTATGGGGTATGTCTATCAAAGTTTGTACCTCAATTATTGAGACTATAGCGCCGTACTTGGCTTTAATATTTAATTTGTGTATAGATCAAGGAGTCTTTCCAGATCTAATGAAATATAGTAAAGTGATACCACTCTTTAAATCCGGGAATAGTAGAGACACTAATAATTATAGGCCGGTGTCCGTTTTGCCGGTTCTTAGCAAGATATTTGAAAAGGTAATGTTAAATCAAATGCTTAGTCATTTTAACTCCAATAACATCCTACATGATAAACAGTATGGTTTCACCAAAGGACGCTGTACAACTGACGCGGGTGTTTCCTTACTAAAACACATTTTTAATGCGTGGGAAGAGGCACAAGATGCTATAGGCATCTTCTGCGACCTATCTAAGGCGTTTGATTGTGTAGTTCATGAAACATTGCTTCTGAAACTCAAGCATTACGGACTAGGCAATGCAGCGTTAAGCTTATTAAAATCTTATTTAAATAATAGACAGCAATTAGTGCAAATAAACGGTGTCAATTCGTCGGGATTGAATGTTGAAATGGGGGTGCCCCAAGGTTCAATTTTAGGTCCTTTTTTATTTTTGGTTTATATTAATGATTTACCCAATTTGTTGCAAAATAAACTTAATATGGTGTTGTTCGCTGACGACACTTCTTTGATTTTTAAGATAAATAGAAAGACTAACAATCTTGACAACGAAAATAGCGCCCTATTGCAGGTTCAAAACTGGTTCACTGCTAATAATCTGGTTCTAAATGGGAAAAAAACTAAATGCATAAGATTTTCCTTACCGAATGTCAAAAGTAGTGATTGTGACATTGTATTGAATAATGAAAAACTAGAATTTGTTGATAAAACAATTTTCCTGGGGATTACGCTAGACTCAAGGCTACAATGGGGTCCTCACTTAACATCTCTTGCAGGGCGGCTTAGCTCAGCTGCATATGCTGTTAGAAAAATCCGCCAATTTACGGATGTTGATACCGCTAGGCTAGTCTATTTTAGTTATTTTCATAGTGTCATGTCGTACGGTATCTTACTATGGGGACGGGCTGCAGACATCGAGTCAATCTTTATATTACAGAAAAGAGCCATCAGAGCTATTTACAATCTCCGCCGGTGCGATTCTTTAAGGGAACTGTTTAAAGAAATTAACATAATGACGGTACCTTGTCAATATATCTATGAAAACATCATGTATGTTAGAAAAAATTTTCATCTTTTTAGCAAAAGAGGCGATAGACATAATTATGTTACAAGAAATAGGGATCAATTAGTTCAACCAGGTTTCAGACTGGCTAAAGTGGCCTCTTCTTTCATGGGGTACTGTTTGAAATGTTATAATAAAATACCACCCCAAATATTAGACCTCAATGAAACGAAATTTAAATCTTGTATTAAACGCACACTATGCAGACAAGCATATTATAAGTTGGAGGATTATATTCAAGATAAAAATGCTTGGCTCAATGCTGGTCCAGCTCCACTACCACTAGGGCGTACTAATTAGTTGATTAGTTGGAAACTAAGATTATAATTTTTTAATTTGAAAGACAATTGCATTGTATAATGTAGAAGCACTTTTTTCAAGTTTGTGAATGTGAAGCACCATGGAGCATTTTTATTAGGTTACAACTTTTTTTTTTTTTGACATTACGAGCATGGCAGTTGAGAGTTTGTCATGCTCACTCAAATGTCTCGCTGTTGGTGGCACGTGTTATTGGGTCGTTCAGTTCCCTTCAAAATGGTTGAGCTGAGTGGGGCTGATGCACGCGTCATGCTCGTGAACGGGTGCCGTCAGATGGGACTGGTCATCTCTTAGCTGCCAGTGGCTTAATTCAGTTTCTATCTTTTAATTATTTTACATTTTTATTTCATTATAGACATTGTGCTCACATTATAGAAGCAACAAGTAATATGTAACCAAGCATTATATGTAACACATAATATGATTTAAAAGAGTGTCCATGGAGTTTCTTGCACGTTCTTCTCCATAGAGACCTACTCTTTGGAACGTGCAATTTAGCTTCACTTTTCTTGGACTGACCGACATTTGACTATTCAAAAGTGCCTGTAAATGGTCTATTTGAAATAAATGATTTGACTTTGACTTTGACTTTGACTTTGAATGTCACTTAGGATTTTATTAAATATCCTAACACACATGGCCAAACAGCTTTTGCTATATTTCGCCAGTCTTGGCAGATCGCTCAATACAAGTTCATGAGGGTCCCGCCTGTTTCGAGGGTATACATCTTTTGCTTTTTTAAATAAGTCTTTATACTTTTTAACCTCTTAATCCCCGCGCGAACGCCGGCGTTCGCGCTAATGTCATCGCGCCATCAAACTTACATACTTCATATAAATAGAGAGACGGTAGCGGTAACAAACCAAGTTCTTTAAATATTGGCCTACAAGATTCATCAGGTTGAAGCCCATATATTGCACGAATACATTTCTTTTGTGCAACAAATATCCTATTTTTATCTGTGCTGTTGCCCCACATAACGAGCCCGTAGCTTATAGATTCAACATAAGCGTGATAGGCAGTGATGGCAGTTTTGAAATTTGTTATATTTTTAATCTTTCTTAGCGCGTATACGAATTTATTTATTCTTTTAGATATGTCATCTACTTGTGCTTTCCAATTTATGTCTTGATCAATTATTACTCCTAGAAATTTCGTTTGTGTTACTTCATTAAGTTTTGGTATGTCAAGTTTCAAATTATATTTATTATTGTTACATTTATTAAACTGTATGTATACAGATTTCTCTAAATTCATTTTTAGTTTATTCATATTAAGCCATTCAATTAATTTTTCAATCGTGTGGTTAATTTCTGTTTCATGTTCGTAACTTGTATTATTTCTTTTATCGGACGTCACTATAATGGAAATATCGTCGGCGGACAGTATGCATTTATGATGTGTTATATCTGTAATAGAGTTTATATAGAGCAGGTACAGTATTGGGCCCAGAATACTCCCTTGTGGGACACCACAATTATTGCATTTATACTCGGATGAGTATGATGTCATGACTTTGTGTTTGTCTAGTTTTGTAATAATAACACATTGCTGGCGGTTTTTTAGGTATGACGATATCCATTCCAGTGTATGTCCGTTTGCTTCCAGCTTTTGTAGTAATAGGTCATGTGACACTAGGTCAAACGCTTTAGACAAATCAAAGAATAATCCTGTAGTCAGGATATTTTTTATTAAGATTGGATAGTATTGTTTTTATCAAAGTGTAGGTGGCTAATGACGTAGATTTGTTTTTTTGAAAGCCATATTGATCTTTATTAATAATATCAAACTTGTTACAGAAATCAACTAATCTTTTGTACATGCATTTTTCTAATATTTTTGAAAGAATAGGTATTAAGGTGATTGGTCGATAGTTATTTATACAATCTTTTTCTCCCTTTTTATAAAGTGTACGTTTTAATATATCTGGGAAAGTACCAGATGAAAAAGACAGATTAATTAAATGTGTAAGAATTCCAACTATTTCATTAATGCATAATTTAATCATTTTTGTGCTAATTTCATCATAACCTTCTGATTTAGTGTTAGCTAGCGACATTGTTTCTGCCCTGACTTCCTTTTCCGATACCGGTCTAAGAGACATCGAACCGTGAGTAGAATTGGTAACACAGCTATTTTTTCTTTTTGTTGTTGTTGATTTGTGTGACAAGTTGAGTTATTGAAAGCAGATGCTATTTCGACAGGGTTTGTAAGTATTGTGTTATCAACTTTAATTTTCTCTATGTTATCTTTGTAGTTGGTGTTAAGAATTTCATTTTTCACAACTGTCCAAGTGGCTTTGCATTTGTTTTTGCTTCTATTTATAAACTTAATGTTGGCGTTTCTTTTTGAATAATAAATACACTTTTTTAATAAATTTGAGTATGATAAATATTTTGTTTTGTTATCTAGGTTTTTATGTTTATAGTAATTGTAGCGTAGTGTTCTTTTGATTTTACAACTTCGCTTTAGTCCTTTGCTCATCCAATTTTGTTTATTTTTTATATTAACATTTACTTTTACCCTTATTTTCGGGAAGCAAAGATTATAGAATAGGCATATTGTTATATGAAACTTACTGAATGCTATGTTCAAATCTTTTTCCATGTATATTTCTAACCATGTACAATTTTGTATATTTATCTATAAAACTGTAGTAAAGTAGTATTAATTTTGGTCACTAGATGGCGTTGTTAGATTACGTCACATTTCTACATCTCGCTATGGTTTCGTTACCGAGCTTTTATAGGGTCTCAATCAAATTACTATTAAATGTCTTCGTCTCAGTAACATTGGTTTTATTCATGGTCCTTCGAGTGGGATAAGATACGGAACAGTGAGCAATTTTGCAAAGTGCGACAGTGGCGCTCCCTATCGATAAAAAGTTGTGAGTAAACTGATTACGTGTAGTTGTGTGCCGGAAAACTGTAAGTACTCTTTGACTTGTGTAACTTGTGAATTTCAAAGACGTAAAAATTCTAAGTCTTTGAAGTTACCAAGACTTGTAAAATTTCAAAAAGCGACCAGACGGGGAATCCATGCCCGATTTCGGCTAAGTGTTAAGAAGTTCAAACACTTAGAATAATTTTGATAAAATTGGACTTAGAAAAATTCTAACATAACTGGACTTAGAAAATTTTCGGAAACCGAACTTAGAAAATTTTTGGAAATTGAACTTGGAGATTTTCAAAGTTATTGCTGGAATACCAACTTCAACATGGATTCGCTTATCAGATTGCAAGTCGACATAAGCAAAAAAATAGAGAGAGCATTTACTAATTATAAAAAATCTCCTAAAGAAAGAATCACTGAAAGCTATTTGGAAACAAAACTTTAAAGTTTGGAAAAACAGTGGTTGATGTTTGATGAGACCCATACGAAACTTATAACACAGTGCAATAGAGTAGAGTTCGAAAAGTCGGATTACTATTATAATGATATGTACGGCCAATCGGAAGATTTATACTCTGATTATAAAATAGCATTGAAAGATCGTTTGAAAACCTATACTTCAAATAAAAGCTTCGTGTCCGAGGACTGTGGCCAAGGGTCTACAGGCAACCAAATAATCCAGAAAGGCATAAAGCTACCTAGAATAACAATACCAACGTTTTCTGGTCACTACTCGCAGTGGACATCGTTTCGGGATCTCTTTGTATCATTGATTCACAATAATCACTCTTTAGACAACGTGCAAAAATTACATTACCTAAAAGGCTATATAACTGGTGAAGCTGAACAACTTTTACGACATCTACAGATCACAAGTGATAACTATACTATTTGTTGGAACATTTTAGAAAATAGATTTAACAACAAAAAATTTCTTACAGATTGTATTTTGAAAAGATTCTTTAGTCAAAAAAACCTTACTAATGAGTCATCTAGCTGTTTAAAAGAAATGTTTGACACCACAAACGAATGTTTAAATGCTTTAAAAAATGAAGGTGTTGATGTAACAAATTGGGATCTCATTGTTATTTACATTTTATGTTCTAACTTAGATAATGAGTCTCGTAAGCAGTGGGAAGCTAAAATTTGTTATAACAATAACGAGTTACCAACCTTAAAGAGTTTTTTAGAGTTTATTGAACACAGATTTAGGTCACTTGAATTTTTATGTCCAAAAGTCGTTAAAAGCATCACAACCAAGTCACATCATGTTCATCAGAGTAAACCATCTGAATGTTCCTTTTGTTCGAACAATAGCCATAAAATAGGGAATTGTAAAGAATTTGCTAAACAAGAATTGTCATCGCGTCGTAATTTTGTCCAAAGTTCCGGATTGTGTTTCAATTGTTTAGGCGCAAACCATTCGGTAACATCGTGTCGTTTGCCCACTAGATGTCGAATTTGCAAGAAGAAACACCATTCATTGCTGCACTCAACCAATAATAACCAACCAACTGATAATGAGGAACAAAACAAGCAATCAGTTGATACCAGTGTTGTTGTAAACGCAACAACATCAAAAGACGAGACCACCTTGATCAACATAACTAGTTGCTTTTCTAACACAAACTGTCAAGTTGTATTGGCAACTGCCTTGGTAAAAGCAGAAACGAACACTGGGTCTACCATAACACTGAGGTCTTTAGTGGACCAGGGATCACAGGCTTCTTTTATAACGGAGTCTGCAGTCCAATTACTTGGGCTTAAACGAAACAAATGCAACAGTGTTATAGTTGGAGTGGGGGGTGATAAAACAGCCTCACTAAACTGTAAGAATGTAGTTTATATCAAACTGCAATCTCTCCAGGACCCTACATTTACCATACAAGTCAAGGCATATGTACTTACCAAGTTAACTTCATTTCTACCTGAAAGAAAAATTGTGGTCCAGCTGTGGCCTAACTTACCAGTTTTGAAGTTAGCAGATCCGAAGTTTAACATACCTAACAAAATAGATTTACTGCTTGGTGCAGAAGTCTATAGTCAAATTATAAGCGAAGGATTGATTCGAGGACCACCAGGGACACCAATAGCGCAAAACACCAAGTTGGGTTGGGTTTTGTCTGGCAAGGTGGGGGGTGATAGTGAGACCAACACTGTCAGTTGCAACAGTACTATCATCACTTTGCATACCAACATTTGCAATGAAGATTTTAACCTGAAACAATTCTGGGAACTCGAATCAGACAACTTTACCCTGGGTAAAAAACAATTTACTCCAGATGAAAAACGTTGTGAAGAGATTTTTACCAAAACAACCAAACGCGACAGTTTCGGTCGGTATATTGTAAAATTACCGTTTAGAGAAGAAGATCCGAGCTGTAAATATGGAAATTCGCGAGATATTGCTATTAAAAGATTGTTATCTTTAGAAAAGCGTTTTATGAAAGTACCAGATTTAAAAACTAAATATTCCGAAGTTATTAACGAATATTTAAAGCTCGGTCATATGGAAATAGTACCTAAAAATGAAATTGATAACACTGAAGCTGTATACTTACCTTATCATGAAGTTGTTAGAAACGATAAAACAACTACCAAATTCCGAGTCGTATTTAATGCTTCCAGTCGGGATAGTAACGGTGCTTCACTTAATAACAACCTTCTTGTAGGGCCAACCTTACAGGCCAATCTTAGGCACATTATTATGAAGTGGAGACTTCACCCTATCTGTTTGGTAGCTGATATCGTCAAGATGTATCGTCAGGTAAAAGTGACTGACCAAGATGCAGACTATCAACGGTTGGTGTGGAGAGCTGACTGTAAAGAAGACATACAACATTTACGAATAGGAAGAGTAACTTTTGGAACGGCCTCTGCTCCATACTTAGCAGTAAGAACGCTTCACCAAGTCGCTTATGACGAAGGAAACCTATTCCCGTTAGCATCTGAAAAAATATTAAATGACTTTTACGTTGATGATTTGCTCACTGGATGTCAAACTGTATCTGAAGGAAAACAGATATTTACAGAAATTACGAGCATACTAAGCAAGGGAGGCTTCGAACTGCAGAAGTGGTCAAGTAATGATAAGCAATTGTCTAGAGCAATTAATGAAAACCAAACGGCTATAGAAAGCAACCTAGAACTAAAAGAAAATGAAATCATGAAGATACTGGGACTTACCTGGAACCGACGAACCGACGATTTTGAATACTCTGTTCAATTACCACCGATTAGCGAACCTGTAACAAAAAGAAAAGTTATTTCTGATATCGGAAAGCTGTTCGATCCGATGGGATGGATATCGCCAGCAATCATAAAAGCTAAAATAATGATTCAAAAACTTTGGCTTGCAGGGATAGAATGGGATGATAAACTACCATCTAATCTCTTAAACGAGTGGATTACTTACCGTACGGAACTGAATGTACTCACCAAATTTAGACTTCCACGGTGGATTAACTCAACGAAGAACAGTACCATGGAACTCCATGGATTTAGCGACGCATCCAATGAAGCTTATGCTGCTGCAGTCTATATGCGTGTTGTAGATAATACAGGAAACGTTTACATCAATCTAGTGACTTCCAAAACAAGAGTAGCACCAATTAAACAAGTATCAATTCCGAGGCTTGAGTTGTGTGGCGCAGTTTTGTTATCTAAGCTTTTACAAGAAGTCTCAACAGTTTTGAACATTTCAAATACGTGCGTGGACAGACTCCACAGTTGTGCTGTCTTGGCTAAGCAGTCACCCAACTCGCTGGAAAACGTTTGTAGCCAACCGAACGTCGGAGATACTCAACATTTTAGATAGGGACCAGTGGTCACATGTGTCATCTTCTGACAATCCAGCAGATTGTGCGTCTCGCGGAATAAATCCATCAGAATTACCCAATTTTGAATTATGGAAAACAGGGCCGTCATGGTTGAAAAATGCTATTATTAACTATGATAGAAAAGAAATACCAGACAGTAATCTAGAAGAAAAAACAAAGAAAGTTTATCATGTTACGAATAGTGATAATATCGAGCTATGGACTAAGTTTTCGTCTCTTCGTAAGTTAGTTAGGGTTTTAGCTTACTGCAGGAGATTTATCAAAAAATTAAAAAGTGTAGGTAATCATAACTTACCTGCATGGTTGACTAGCACTGAATTAAATGAAGCTCTTCATATATGTATTAAAGAATGTCAAGCAACAAATTTTCGGCAAGAAATAAAAGATATTGAAAAAAATAAAAATGTAAACAAAAAAAGCAAACTTACATCATTAAACCCGTTTTTAGATGACTCTGGCATATTAAGGGTTGGTGGTCGTCTGGAAAAAGCTGAAATTAAAACCGATTCTAGACACCCAATAATCTTACCATCAAAAGCTCATTTCACTGATTTAGTCCTCGCTGAAACTCATCACATCACATTGCATGGTGGACCACAGCTAATGCTGAATTATCTGCGGACTAAATATTGGGTTATCGATGCTAAAAATCGAGCAAAAATGGTTGTTCGAAGATGTGTTGTCTGTGTACGACATGCTGCACAGACAAGAGATCAACTGATGGGACAACTACCTCCAGCTCGGGTTACACCAATTCGAGCGTTCTATCGAAGCGGTGTTGATTATGCAGGTCCCATACAGATTCGTACCTCTAAAGGAAGAGGTCATAAGGCATATAATAGTAGTTTATGTGACTAGGGGATAAAGCAGTGTCTTTAAATCGCGGGCGGCATGTTGAATTCCGAACGAAACGAAGGTTGCTGATTTAAATCCCGAACGACAGTGAGGGATTTATAAAATTAACTCCCGAGCATTGCGAGGGAGTTAATAAAGAAACCTGAGTGAAGTGAGGAATTTAAGCCGCCCAAGATAAAGACAGCTTTATCCCCGTGTTGCATACTCTACTTTTTACACCATCTGTGAGATAATTAAAAGACAATTTGGTCGACCAAATCATATATTAGAGAAATTTAAGTATTATATTTACAAGTTCATCAAACAAACAAAATTCACTACTCCAAGATTCTATAGTTTCAATTTTCTATAATGCTCCCGTGTCGTCAGTGCGCACGTTTTATTCTATTTTCTTTTTTTTTATTAGTGGCCAGTTTGAATCATAGTGATTACATACTCTTTGGTTTGAATTTCGAGTCAACTTGTTCGATGCGCCTACATTTTAATTCACAATGTTGACGATTCTTGATGCTCCAAATTCAAATCTCATTATTCCCTAGGGATCGGCCATACTGCATTATCTCCTTAGGCATATAATGACTTGCTTTAAGTGAGGTTTGTATGACGTGTAAAACGACATTATCGAGCAGGTGGTGTAAAAAGGTTATATATGTTTATTTATATGTATGGCTACAAGAGCTATACATTTGGAGGCTGTGAGTGATCTAACGTCACAAGGCTTTCTTGCAGCCTTTAAACGGTTTGTTGCCAGACGTGGACATTGCGCTGAGTTATTTAGTGACAACGGAACCAACTTCGTAGGTGCCGCCCGTGAACTTCGAAGCTTGTTCGCACAAGAAAAATCGAGTATGCTGGTAGAAATCGCTGAATATTTAGCAAACAACGGCACTACGTGGCATTTTATTCCACCACACGCTCCACACTTCGGAGGATTATGGGAGGCTGGGATAAAATCCACCAAGCATCATCTAAAGCGCATAATTGGCAATGCAACTCTCACTTTTGAAGAGATATCAACAGTATTGTATCAAGTGGAAGCTTGCCTGAACTCCCGTCCTTTGTCCCAAATCAGTATCAATTCTCAAGATCCTACGCCCCTCACTCCAGGACATTTTTTGATAGGTGAACCTTTAGTATTGGTACCGGAGAACAATTATGAAACATCACCTATCTCATCATTGAAACGTTGGCAATTAACGCAACAAATGTTGCAACATTTTTGGCGGAGGTGGTCTAGTGAATACTTAACTCAATTTTTACACCGATACAAGTGGGCAAACAAAACACCAGAACCAGAAATTGGTGACTTAGAGATGGCTTATTTAAACGACCAGTGACTAAACTTTGCATACTACCTGTCGCTAAGTAATAATTTTTTTAACTTGTTATATTAGAATTGTAAAGTTTTGTTGTTATCATAGTTACTGTTGTTATTATCTAACTGTTTTTTTTTTTATCGATGTGTATTTGTTTTTTAACCACCATAATTTACTTATCATAATTTTAAATGTTATACAGTCCATTTTGTCGAATTTCATAGGTTCATGGTGGTCGGAAATAATGAACATTCTGTCCATGGTGGTCGGAATGTACAATTTTGTATATTTATCTATAAAACTGTAGTAAAGTAGTATTAATTTTGGTCACTAGATGGCGTTGTTAGATTACGTCACATTTCTACATCTCGCTATGGTTTTGTTACCGAGCTTTTATAGGGTCTCAATCAAATTACTATTAAATGTCTTCGTCTCAGTAACATTGGTTTTATTCAAACCAAGATAAATTTTTCAAACATTCGCGAAATTTTTGAATGTTCTTCATATTGAAGTCTCTCTTATATACCTATATAATATGTAGTTGGTTTTTGATTTTTATGTTTTAATGGGATACTTAACATTTGTGCGGTGTCGTGGTCAGATAGACGAAGTGGTAACACTGTTGCTATCGCATCTGGGATGTTACTTAAAATATGGTCTATACAAGACGACTTACGCGTGGGCACGTTAATGTGAATTTTCATATTGAAGTTATTTGATAGGTCATATAACTCATTCGTAATATGGCCTTTTTTTAATGTTAAAATCGCCTGCTATAATTATATTTATATAATGTGCTAATTATCTTCGGGTAGGTGAAGTAAAACCACAGTAAAACTATAACCACAATTGCGTTGCTCTGAAAAGAGATATTTTATTTAATCACAGAAGAAAACTTTTACACATACATAAGTACTTATCACTAAACTATCTAACTATCTTACCTGAAAAGAGAAACAACATTTAAAGCTATTGCTTTACCACTAATTTAGTTTTTATTACAAATTCACATGTTTCTTAAAACCATACCTACTATGCTTAAAACATAACCTAATTTCCTCACACAAGTCATCGCTCCACAGATTAAAAATAGTTCACAGATACCAACAGTACAGACTAAACGAGGTGTCACGCACTTTGTTTACATTTATTTTAGATTTGTACTTTTTATTAATATCATCTAAGAGATTATTAAGTTTAGTCAGAAATTGGATAGGATCTGATGACGGTGATCTATAATATAATATATCTATCTAGTATTTCTCGCTTTGACAATACACTTGCTATATTTTGATGTAGAATTCTAAATTGATGTATCGTGGAAGCAGTAAGCTTATGCTCGAAAAAAAGTATTGTTCTTATTGATAGTCGAAAAATAGTAAGGTATAGTGCCATTCTTTAGTGTCCCCGCAGTTTTTATAGGGTTTTCTATAGGGTGAACTTTAACACTGCTTTGGCGACTAAAATAGTAAGGGATTGTCCCTTTACCTGGTTTGTTAACGTTAACGTTCATACTCAATTAATGACTTGGTTTATTATCTGCTATTCGTTTCTTTAGTACGTTTAGGTTTAAATAATTGTTATCATAATCGCTACAGTCTATAAGGTAATTAATAGAATTACAAATATCAGATGATTTATGCGTAGTGTTAACAAAATGACATGTTTTATAGTCTACATAAGTTTTTAATGTTGTTATTTAATTTATTAACTTGAAAATAATCATTTTTAAAAACATTAAGTACCAAAATCATGTTATTTTTAAAATGGTCTAATACAGTTTTAAGTTGTGACAGGATTAGTTCCATGTTGTAGTCGTTCTCCCCTACGCAGATTATAAGTTTATCATCTTTCTGCAGCCTCGTCTTTCTACAGCTCTGTATTATTTGATTACTCAGTGCGTTTGGCTTGGTATATGCAACCACTTCATATTTTTCGTATTGGGTTTCCACCCTTGAGCGCCAAATTGCTGAAGCCAATCCAACACATTGTTGAGCGCCGAAGATTCTTCCGAAGAATCTTTTCTTTTCAGGTTCGCATTTTTGAGGTTTGTTATGTGTCGGGGCTGTATTGGTCTGTACTGCCGGTATTCCAGATGCTATTTTATTACCGTATAAACTATCTGTAAGGCTCTCTATTTGTTTCTTAGGGTCAACTCACACCGAAAGAGCGGCGAAGGGCAGCGACCCGTTTACCGTTCATAGAATTCGCTGGAATTCCCGCGGCGCCGCGGGTATCCGCGCGACTCGTTCGAGTTTCTCATGCGATAATAAGTATTATACCTAGAAATGAAAATAAAGTTAAAATTCATATGACACTGAAACTGCGCTCCGCTTCGCTGCGCTTCGACGCTCTTTTGGTGAGTTGACCCTTAAGGCTTTTAATTTCTTGATTCGCATTATTTAATTTTTGTTGTAGGTTTGTAATTTCTTGTTGTAAGACTAATAATTGAATGTCGTTATTACAGTCAATTTTTGTCGAGGGACGTAACGTAGCAGTCAAGGTTGTGGTTGAAAAGTTGTACGGTAATAGAGAATGTCTCTTCTTTTTCACACTAGTGTTGAAATTACTCTCTATTGGTGATGAGAACAGAGATTTCAATAATTTTATTTCTGCACTGAACTTTATGATTTGTTTGTTAAGGTCGTTGTTTTCCAGTATTGTGTTTTCCAGTTCCTTTTGAGTACTATTAAGTTCATCTGTTAGCTGGGAAATCGTGTCTTTCATTTCGGACATTGTTATTATCTCAGATATTGTACCGTCTACACTCTTTGACAGTTTATTTGGTGTTAAGTATGATTCCTCTGACGTATCAAAATCTGTGAGTATATGGGAATCCAAGGCGTTATTTGTACATTGTGGAGTGACCTGTATATCGTTCATACGTTTCTCATTCTTTGTATTGCAAGTTTGTTCTGGAGATGTTGAGCTTAAAGTAATGGTCTGTTTTTTCCTCATCGTAATGTTAGAAATATCAGAACTACCTTTTTTAGTTTTCATGCACAATTTGCACCTCCATTTTTTTTTTGCTTCTTTATCCATTAAACGGTAAGTTTGTTCCGGGTAACCGTCGCAATTCAACTCGGATCCGATAGTCGTTGGACCGAAACGTTGACAGCTGGCTCAAGCACCTGAAACAGAGAGAGCATCCGACTACGGTACGCAGTCAGGTTAATTCCCCCCTCTGTAGCCCCAAAGTATGAGCGCATGACATTTTCATTGATGGATGATGTCCATCGCATGCGCTGCACACTTCCATCGACAGCGGGAACCCTGTCAGAGGCCGGCGGGCCTCGAGGTCCCAAGCTGGCCGGAGGTCGGCCTCTTCCCCGCCGACACGCAGGTGATGGTGTCGTCGGCGGCGAGAATTATTCGTCGCTCGAACTCGACGCAACTGCAGCTTCCGGAATCACTGGACTCACGGCTGGCGCTGGTCCCGGCGGCTGCGAGGCGGAGTTGAGCGACGAACCCGAGGTTGTTGGGTGTGTTTCTAGTCTTCGTGCCCGGCTTCTTGTCAGCATTTGTCAAATTTATTTCATCGCCATGTCGTTGTTTATTCACTTTTGTTGTAGGTATTATATATGTAGAGCCGTAACGTAATGTTTTTCTTATTTTTTCCTGGCAGTTTTCCGGTGATTAGACATTTTTTTATTGTATTATTTAATTAAATTGAGTAAAAAAAAATTGTCGAGAAAAAATTTGCTGTCAGTCAATTTGACAGCCGAGCCACAGATTATTATTAATATTATATGTTAACACTAGCATAAGTAATTTTCTTTTGTTTTTCTAAATTTTTTTGAATTTTTATAGGACAAGATCTAGATACAGCTAAATGAGCTTCCCCCACAGTTAGCGCAGCAGAGTTCATCAAGAACTCTGCTGCGCTAACTGTGAATCGATTCGTTTTAGCATAGAGAAAATTCCGATGTTTTGGGATTAGTCAAGTGGGAACATGTTTTACACTCCAGTGATTGTTTCGAATGATACGGATCGACTCGTGAGACACAAAAAGTTCAGCAGCTATCTCTCTCAAACTTGAACTAGGATTTCAGTCACTATTTCCTTCACTTTCGCGATTTTAACTTCAGTTGAAGACTTTGATGCACTACCAGACAGAGTGAGGCAAATCTTTCATTACCTACATCTCAAGTGCTTTTGAACGCATTCTACCACTCACTAGCTTGTGTTTTTGATTAAGTCGATTCACCAAAAGCCTTCGATGTTTTTGTCCATTATGAAATTCGCAATATGTCAGATTATCTAAAAATATAAGAAAAAAAAACTATTATATCCTAAATATAACTATCTAATAATATTAGTCGACAAGGATCAAGATTATAACGTCATACTAACTTAAAAATTCAGAAATCGTATTTAAACATTGTTGGTTTTCATTGAAAACACCTTCTTTCTCTTCTTGTTTTTGTTTGAATTTATTAACCATAGTGTGTTACTGTTTATTGTTTTTCCCATAATTAAGCAATTATTCTTGAAAAATAAATATCTGTTTCCAAAAACTGACAATTGCAACCATAGACTGACGTGATTTTTTTTGGCAAAACAATGTTGCCAATTTAATTTAAAAATAAATTTAAAAAATAAAAAACCCGACTGCGTAAAAAAAAACTTTAAATAAAAACCGAAAAGATAAAAACAAGTTCAGTCCAGTAGAGTACTTAATCGAATTTATTAACACACAAATTAAAACAAATAATACATTCAAATAATGAACAAATTGACTGCAACAGTCGGGACCCATTAAAATAATCTAGACTAAAATCATTCCATCTAATGTGGGTAACTTAGTGAATTCAAAATCGTGTAAAATAATGAAACCATTTATTGTTATCATCATTCTAAAGGACGCTATCTTTAGTGAATGATGGTCAGGACTGCGCTGCTAATATTTAGTAACAAAAAAAAATTGAGAGGTGTCAAGGGATACCCGGATGGAACGAAGTTCATATTGTTACGCCATTAAACGCGAACACGCCATATCTCCGAGAAAATAACGAGTAGCACTTAATAATTAAAACGCATTGTTGTTCGAAAGATCTAGAATGGTTGTGCGTAGCCAGGCTTAGAAAAATCTCGAAACATCCACAAAGTACCTACAAATAGTAGTTAGGTATTTTATCTACCGATAAGGGAAATGGTACTCTCCGACGTTAACAATAGAGTCGAAATTCGCATGAAAGTGACTCTTATTACCACGAGCAATAAAAATGATTTATGACTTCGAGAAGCGATTCAATTGTTCTGGAATTCTGGATCGATCGCGGGACGTCGGTATCTAGAATTTTCTTGGCTCCGCATATAAATACAAGCCCCCGGCCGGAAGCGAGTCAGTTGTGATTTCGACTGCGATCAAGAGCGAACTACCCTAGTACTTGAAGTGATTTTATCTAACGACCTAAGCGATAGTGTAACGGTACTCTAGTGTTAATTGCGATTCGGATTATTGTTGACTGGACTATTTTGTTATTGTTTGTGGTGAATAAAGTTGTCTCTTAGTAAATCGGCATTTGATTACCCACGTACGTAACAACTGGTGTCAGAAGTGAAATGCCATTAACACCGTGGGACGACGAACAGCGACCACGAACAAGGAGGCAAATGGAGAGGAATGCTGCGCGTCATCGTATGGAGGAGGAAGATCAAGCTGGTATGGGAGCAACAGCAGCTGCTGAGGTGCCAACAGGACCATCCTCGGAATTGAACCTCGCTGCGGTGTTGGCCGCCATGCAAGCTGTCCGGCGCGACCAGGAAGCCGCCCGCCGCGAACAGGAAGCCGCTCGCCGCGATCAGGAAGCCGCTCGCCGCGATCAGGAAGCCGCTCGCCGCGAACAGGAAGAAGCTCGCCGAGCTCAAGAGGCTAAGCAGAACCTGATCCTCGAAAAAATTGATCACGGCATCGTCACATTGGGTGAGAAAGTAAAGAATCTCACCTTAGAGGTCAAGGAGGTTTCCGCCCGAGCTGATAGCCTCGAAACAAGGATTGATGGCCACGAAGATCGCCTGCTGGACATCAACAAAAAAATTGTCAAGCTCGAAGCACGCGAACCCGTTGCTGTTGGCTCACCATCGCACACCCACTGTGCATCAGCCGCAAAATTTGATGTGCCGCGCCGTTTTGATGGCACGTCTTCCTGGACGGCATTCAAATACCAATTCAAAAAATTGGTTAAGACGAACCGCTGGGATGATGAACAGTCTTTCGCGGCATTAACTTTGGCTCTACGAGGGGACGCCCTGCTGGTCCTAGAGAACCTTCCTGCGGACGGCAGGACATTGGAGCGTCTCATGGAGGGACTGGACACTCGTTATGGAGACAAGCACCTCGAGCACGTTTTCCGCGCTCAGTTACGCGAGAGAACGCAGAGGTCGAACGAGAGCCTCCAGCAATGGGGAGTTGAGGTTGAACGGCTGGTCCGACGTGCGTACATGTCAATGACACCAGAGACGGTGGAAGTAAATCTGGTGCAAGCATTCATCGACGGTCTACGGGATACTGAAGTCAGAGCTATGGTGCGACTCGGACACCACCAAACTTTAAAGAGTGCGATGGCTCACGCTCTGGAAGTAGAAGCCGTACGACAAGATTCACGTACGCATAGAGTTAGGGAAGTGGTGGTCTCGCATTCAGTGCAACCACGTCACCGAGAAGTGGTGGCTTCTTCGGCAAAGTCCCGCTATATTCCGACGTGTTACGGGTGTGGAGAAAAAGGGCACATTCGTATCGATTGCCCCAAGAGGAAGAGGGGAAGTGTGGACTCCGGAACTCAAGTTAACGAGGAGTCGTTAAACTAAATGTCACCAGGGCCGCGGGGCGGGTGCTGGCTGGTCAACTGAAGGCTCCAACCATCACCATCAATTAAGTTCAGAACGGAAATAGTTTGATCATCGAAGGGACGCTGAATCATCGTGCTTGCAATTTTACCGTTGACACGGGGGCGTCACGGACTGTTATAAGACCTGAGTTGCTGAAACGCACCATCTTGTGGCAAAGAGAGTCTCCATCCTGCCGACTTCAGACAGCAACCGGCCAGTCAGTCTCCGTCGTCGGTGATACAGAAATCGAGTTTAAAATCGGTGATCAAGTGTATATCCATCCTGCGTTAATTGCGAATATTACCGATGATTGCATACTGGGTCTCGACTTCTTGCGGAATAACCGATGTATTTTAGATATCGACAGGGGAGTATTGAAATTCCCAGATCAAGAAGTCTTCCTGCGAGGAATTAACTCATGCAACCTCTATTGTTTAAAGAATACTACACTGGCTCCGAGAACAGAAACCTTAGTGGAAGTAAAATTTCCCAAGAAAATCAGGCAACGAAGATGTGTAATGGTTGAAGATATTGGCTGGCACCCGGAGCTCATCACCGCGAGGACATTAGTTATGACGAAAGGGAAATCCAAGGTAAGGATTGTGAACCTTGGGAAAGAAGAGTTCCAACTGAAGAAAAATAGTGTTGTTGGGAGATGTGAAGAAGTTCAGTATCTCCGTCAAATCAATACATCTCCAGCAAAGCAAGACACGACCAAAGTCGAAACTGATCACATCCAGCAACTTCTGGAAAATTCTAAGAGCAATTTATCGACTTCGGACCTACAGCAAGCTAGGGAATTTCTGTTACGGTTTCGAGATATCTTTGCAACGGGAAAAGACTGCGGGAGAACAGGTCTCGTCAAGCATGAGATAGATACAGGTGATGCTAGACCAATTAAACAGAGACCGCGTCGCATACCCTGGGCTAAGGAAAATGAGGTAGCAGAAATGGTAAAGGACATGGCTGATAGCGGAATAATTGAGCCTTCTACGAGCCCATGGTCTTCCCCCGTCGTTCTGGTGAAGAAGAAGGACGCTAGCACAAGATTCTGTGTGGACTACAGAATGTTGAACAATGTGACGAAGGACAGTTATCCCTTACCAAGGATAGACGATACGCTGGATATGCTCAGTGGCATGAAGTGGTTTTCAACCATTGATTTGAAAAGTGGCTACTGGCAAGTGGAAATCAGCGAGAAAGATAAAGAAAAGACAGCGTTCAGTACGGGTATTGGCAGCGGCCTGTGGCAATTTAACGCCATGCCTTTTGGGTTATGCAACGCTCCAGCGACGTTTGAACGCCTCATGGAGAGAGTCATGGTGGGCCTTCTTGGTGACGTCTGTCTGGTATATTTGGATGACGTCATTATAATGGGTCGCACATTTAAGGAAAACCTGAGGAATATGGAGAAAGTGTTCACCAGGATACGAGGGGCTAACCTAAAACTAAGCCCAAAGAAGTGCGCCCTGTTCAAGAAGGAGGTCAGCTACCTAGGACATGTTATTTCCGCTGACGGGGTGAGAACCGACCCTGAGAAGATAAAGGCAGTCCAACAGTGGCCGGTTCCAAGGAACAAAACGGAAGTACGTGCATTTCTAGGGTTGTGCACATACTACAGGCGTTTTGTCAAGAATTTTTCGGACATTGCAAAACCTTTACATCAGCTGACTCGAGGATAAACGAGATTTTATCTGGGACGAGGACTGTGAGTCAGCATTCGACGAGCTAAAGCAACGGCTATGTGAAGCGCCCATACTGGGGTATCCAAGCAGAGACGGAAGATTTGTCGTTGATACCGATGCCAGCAACACGGGAATTGGAGGAGTGTTGTCACAGGTGCAGGGTGACAGACAGGCAGTCCAACAGTGGCCGGTTCCAAGGAACAAAACGGAAGTACGTGCATTTCTAGGGTTGTGCACATACTACAGGCGTTTTGTCAAGAATTTTTCGGACATTGCAAAACCTTTACATCAGCTGACTGAGGATAAACGAGATTTTATCTAGGACGAGGACTGTGAGTCAGCATTCGACGAGCTAAAGCAACGGCTATGTGTAGCGCCCATACTGGGGTATCCAAGCAGAGACGGAAGATTTGTCGTTGATACCGATGCCAGCAACACGGGAATTGGAGGAGTGTTGTCACAGGTGCAGGGTGACAGACAGGTCGTAATCGCTTACTTCAGTAAGGCACTTTCAAAGCCAGAAAGGAACTACTGCGTGACTCGACGAGAACTGCTGGCTGTGGTAAAAACCTTGCAGCATTTCCACAAGTACCTTATAGGAAGACAATTTACATTGAGGACGGATCACGCTGCATTGAAATGGCTTCTACAATTTAAAAACCCTGAGGGCCAAGTTGCAAGATGGCTCGAGCAGCTGCAGGAATTTAACTTTGTGACAGAACATCGTAATGGAAAAGGGCATAACAATGCTGACGCCCTGTCACGACGTCCATGTAATGAGGACTGCAGACACTGCCAGCAGAATGAAGCCCGAGAACACGTTAATTTAATTAGGGCTGAAGGCAACTTCAAGAAGTCCCAGGAAGAAGATGACGATATTCGACCTATACTGGACTGGAAGCGTAGCGGAACTAGGCCCCAGTGGAGTGAAGTATCGTCACATAGTCCCGTCAGTAAGAGCTACTGGACACAGTGGGACAGTTTAGTCCTAGAAGATGATGTGCTTTGTAGGAAATGGGAATCGAACGATGGCAAGGAGGTGACCACACAAGTGATAGTACCACGATGTGAAGTGGGCCCCCTGCTACAGGAAATACACGATGGTGCTTCTGGAGGACACCTGGGCATCAAGAAAACTCTACTGAAAGTGAGACAGCGGTATTACTGGCTCAATTGTAGAGATGACATAGAGCAATGGTGTCGGAAATGTACAGCGTGCGCATCGGTGAAAGGACCACAGACTAGAAGCAGGGGCAGGCTTCAGCTGTACAATGTGGGAGCCCCGTGGGAACGCATTGCCATTGACGTTGCTGGACCTTTTCCAGTTACAGATGACGGAAACAAGTACATAGTGGTGATCCAGGACTATTTCACAAAGTGGCCCGAAGTCTTCGCCATACCCAATCAGGAAGCGACGACAGTGGCGAAGAAGGTGGTCGAAGAAGTAGTATGTCGGTATGACGCACCTTTGGAAATCCATTCCGATCAAGGCCGTAACTTCGAATCTTCGCTGTTCCAGGAAATGTATACTCTTCTGGGAATTTATAAGACACGCACAACACCTGCGCATCCTCAGTCGGACGGAATGGTGGAAAAGTTTAACCAAACCCTGGAGAATCACCTGGCTAAGGTTGTCGACGACCATCAGAAGGACTGGGACCGGTATATTCCACTATTTCTGATGTCTTACCGATCGGCAGTACATGATAGCACAGGACATACCCCAGCAAGAGTGAATTTCGGCAGAGAGATGAGACTCCCGGTCGATGCCATAACTGGCGTGCCACCTGACAAGACTAAGCCAGTTACAGATTACGTAAGTGACCTTCAAGATCAATTGGACGAAGTGCATAAACGAGTTCGTGAGAATAGCATGAACACCAGCGTAAAAATGAAAACTAGATACGATCGTAATGCCAATGCCAAGGGATTTGAGGAAGGTACACTGGTTTGGCTCCACAACCCGCTTCGACGGAAAGGGAAGTTGCCGAAACTCCAAGCTCGATGGGAGGGACCTTACACCGTGTTAAAAAGGATTAACGACGTGACCTACCGCATCAAGAAAGGGCTAAGAGGGAATCCCAAGGTTGTCCATGTAGATATATTGGCGCCGTATCACGGATCTAATAATGCTCGGGACGATCATGACTAAGAGGGGGGCACTGTTACGCCATTAAACGCGAACACGCCATATCTCCGAGAAAATAACGAGTAGCACTTAATAATTAAAACGCATTGTTGTTCGAAAGATCTAGAATGGTTGTGCGTAGCCAGGCTTAGAAAAATCTCGAAACATCCACAAAGTACCTACAAATAGTAGTTAGGTATTTTATCTACCGATAAGGAAAATGGTACTCTCCGACGTTAACAATAGAGTCGAAATTCGCATGAAAGTGACTCTTATTACCACGAGCAATAAAAATGATTTATGACTTCGAGAAGCGATTCAATGGTTCTGGAATTCTGGATCGATCGCGGGACGTCGGTATCTAGAATTTTCTTGGCTCCGCATATAAATACGAGCCCCCGGCCGGAAGCGAGTCAGCAGTTGTGATTTCGACGGCGATCAAGAGCGAACTACCCTAGTACTTGAAGTGATTTTATCTAACGACCTAAGCGATAGTGTAACGGTACTCTAGTGTTAATTGCGATTCGGATTATTGTTGACTGGACTATTTTGTTATTGTTTGTGGTGAATAAAGTTGTCTCTTAGTAAATCGGCATTTGACTACCCACGTACGTAACAATATATATGTATATATATATATATACAAGAGAGAGAGAGAGACAGACAGAGAAACATGCGCAAGCCGCACGGTTTACAATAGCTTACTATAGCAAAAAGTGTCGTTACAACTTTTCATG
Source organism: Mythimna ferrago (assembly GCA_910589285.2). Classification (NCBI taxonomy): domain Eukaryota; kingdom Metazoa; phylum Arthropoda; class Insecta; order Lepidoptera; family Noctuidae; genus Mythimna; species Mythimna ferrago. The sequence continues at coordinate 30,049,899 of OU342678.1, forward strand.
AGATTTTTTTCCATCTAGCCCCCTTTCACAACGCGCGATAAGGAACTTCGAGAAAAAAATTGAGAGAATTACATTTTGACAGCAATATCGGCTTCAGCAACCTCGAAAACCATGAAAAAGACACCCATATCGAAAAAGTTGATAATTTATTGCAGCCGCCCTCTTGGATTTGCATTTGACAGTAAAATCGGTTTCAACACCCTCGATAACCATGAAAACGACACCCATGACAAAAAAGTTGATAATTTCTTGCAGCTGCCATCTTGGATTTACATTTTGACAGTAATGTCGTTTTCAACACCCTCGAAAACCATGAATCTTGGGCGGAGCATCGCCGTGCCCTCGTGGGGGTGATCGGCGGCGGAGACCTCTCGCGCCGGGCCTTGGTCGATGCCATGGTCCGGAGCGAGGAGGAGTGGCAGGCGGTCGCCGACTTCTGCGAAGCAGTAATGCTCGCTAAGGAGGAGGCCGACCGCATCAGGCAACGGCGCTCTCGCCGCCGCCGGGATTCCGATCCCGATTTCCAGCCACCGTAGGCGCGGGCTTGCGGACAGTGAGCAATGGGTAGCTCGCTGTCCGGCCGTCCGGTAATTGTCCGGACCAAGCCCAAGTCGTCGACGGCGCGCGCTGTTCCCGCGCGCCTCAAGGAGTTGTCAGCAACAGCAGGGGCCCAGCCGGGTCGAAGCCTACTGGGGCCAGGGTTATCCGAAAGGGCGCTCGAGCCCCGGTATGAAGGCTTGAAGCAAACGGGATGGGTTTTTTAGTCAGTAAGAGTCTGACACTATCTCCCGCTCCGCCCAAGAGCGGGGGTTGTCATAAGATGATTTTTCCCATCGAAAAAAAAGAAAAAAAAAAAAAAACACTCATGACGAAAAATTTGATAATTTCTTGCAGCCGCCATCTTGGATTTATATTTTGACAGTACCATCGGTTTCAACACCCTCGAAAACCATGAAAACGACACCCATGACGAAAAAGTTGATAATTTCTTGCAGCCGCCATCTTGTATTTACATTTTGACAGTAAAAGTGTCGGTACAACTTTTCGTGAGAATTTTTTCCGTCCAGCGGGTTTCACAACGCGAAATAAGGAACTTCGTTCCAACAAACAACAACTAACTATAGCACAATCAGCTTTTTAATATTCCCACTGCTGGGACTCAAGCCTTCTCTCTAGGAGAGGGAATGGGCCGTAAACCACCACGCTGGCCCAGTGCGGGGTATGCGGTGAATGTCGCATGTCTTCGAAATATTCCGTTTCCCCACGAAGTTTTTCTTCACCGTTTAGAGAGCAGTGGTGATGAAATAAATTACATAAAAAACTAACTTTTTTAAAATCTATTTTCAACTTAATTTTTCGGGGCGAATCAAAAATTGATTCGGAGTCAGAAATTTGCACATGGTTTAATGATGTCGGGGAAAGCTATAAATGTTTAAAGTCATATTTCACCGGGACACCCGGGTAGCGCCACTGGTTGCGCTACCGTGGTGTCCCAGTGAAATATATGCAAGACACCAAACAAGACACCAAACAGACACCAGAGCAAAGATTTTATGTATCCTACGGATAATCTAGATTGCCTGCGCAGCAAACACACTCTATAGTGTTCTTTATTCTCATTGCTATTAAGTTCATATTGACAAGCAAACGGGGAAAATGTACTGAACAAGACAACGAGAAAGGGTCGGTGTATCCCTTTCTTACCTCTGTTTTAACTAGGGTAACCATGATTTTACAAAATTAATTGTTATTATTTTTGTCACTGCAGCATTTGATATTAATTAATGTATTTTTTTATATCGACAGCAAAGTACCAATAACACCAAACTGTCTGTCAGACCTGAAAACAGAAAAAATTACTCGAATTTTACTAAGACGATTATCGTATGATTTTGTATGAAATGAGTCAGAGCCTGCGTGAATTTACAAAACGCACCAACGCGCGTGAGTGCGTAAAAAACCCGTACGATGATGCAGATCTGCACTTCCGCAAGTACGCGCGTAGGCGCGTCGACACGCAACGTGCAGCGTCATGCGTGGCAGTGTGATAATCGCTTAAAACACGCGGAAAAACCTTTTTAAATTCATAGCGGTAAATTATGATTTTCTTGAAAAAATATTTTTAGGCGGTATTGGTACTTCACGGTCGATAAATATAATATTCTAGCATTTGCCCGCGGCTTCGCCCGCGAACACCCCACTCAGGAATAAAGCAGCTTTCTATCGGTGAAAAACTTTTTGCTATCGGACCAGTACTTCCAGAGATTACCTAATATGGCTTGTTCGTCAACGCGCTTAAGCAATTCGCGCGAGTCCGCGCGAGTTGGGACCTTCCGATTCACCTACTTTTTCTGTCGTCCTCTCGCTTAAACGTATAAAATACAGTCAAATAATAACAATTACTATAAATAACTAGCTATTGCCCGTGGATTTTTTCACGCAGGCTATACCGGTTATCTACTTAGATTTCGGGATATTATGTTAAAGGTGAGGAATGAGGCGAGTAGGATGTGGCCAATGGTACACGATACCCAAGTTACTTTAAAAACATTTTACGTTACTTTTGACTTTCTCATGTTACCTGCACCTGCATGGTCCTCACCGAAAATGGCAAGTTCGGTCGGTTCCTGCATCGGATTCAGACGGCAGTAAAGCTCGGGTATTACTATTGTGTGGACCACTCGGAGGACACGGTGGAGCATCCGAAGACATGGTAGAGTTGTGCCCCGCTCGGGCAGAGCACCGCTGTTGCCTCGTGGAGGCAATTTTTGGCAACAACCTTTCACGCAGGGCCCTAGTTCAGACTATGGTCCGGAGCGAGGAGGAATGGCAGGCGGTCGCCTCTTTCTGCGAAGCAGTAATGTTAGCGAAGAAGGAGGCCAAAGGACCATCGGCCGCCGAAATTCCGAGCCCGACAACGGACCACGGTAGACGCGGGCTTGCGGACGTCGAGCAATGGGTAGTCCGCTATCCGGACGTCCGGTAATTAACCGAACCGAGCTCAGTCGTCAACAGCGCGTAGTGATCGACGTGCTCCTCAAAGAGATGACATCAAACCGTAGGAGTCCAGAAGGGCCGATGCCCGCAAGCTAGGACCCCGGCGAATCCCTAAAAAGGAAACCCGTAGTCATAGAATGCAAAGGGCAACTGAAGGTCACAGGTTAATCGTGAATTGGAACGCATCCAAGAAAGATTTTGTTCATCGTGTGGGCGCTCTTAACTTTTTTGACACATACATGACGTATCGATACTGCATATTCACTCACTTACGTGTATTTCTAAGTCTCCTATTCCGCTTACTTAAACGTGTGCTAACATTAACTAATATTTGGACGTCAACTTTGGTTGCTTATTGCTGATAATGTTGTGATTTGTTGGTAATTAATAGGTAAATATGCAATATTATATTATTGTAATGTTGATTTATAAGTGTTTTATTTTAAAGTCAAGTCGAATACAATTTCTAATACATTTTTAGTGGGTACCTATGTTATATTTTTTTTTTTTAGTTGACTGTACATAAATACGTCAGATTTTCAAGTCTGAGCGAGTTGACGACAGAAAAAGTAGGTGAAATCGGAAGGTGCCTGCTCGCTTGGACTCGCGCATATCGCTTAAGGCCCAAGCGCCCGAAAAGAGCCATAAAACAGTGATTTTCTGAAGCCGACTCCTCGCTAACGGCCAGGTTAATAGGTTTGAAAAAAGGTTGCTTGTAGGTCCGGCTGGTATTTTTTATTTATAGTTTTTTTTTTATTGAGATAATAAAAACAACGAAAATTAAAAGCAAAATTATTTATATATTTTTGAAAAAAAAAAATAGATACGTAGTCAATTTGACGAATATTTCCAGAATTTTGTGATAGATTCCATTCATCGTGATATGCTCTCTATGCAAATTCTGGCATCCTGTTGCAGGTTTGTGTTGTTGAGAGCTGCAATTTAATCAGCTAGTGTTTATATAACAATAATAATAAATAATTTATTAGTTTGGTGGTGATCACTTGCTAAGCGATCTCCTGCTTGGTGAGCTCCTACATGTTTTCAATAGCGTTCATGTCTGGTGTATTGATTGACTAGTTTTTTTGTCCTATGATGAGTTCCCTGACAGTTTTTGTCTGACAATTATAGTGATGTGACCTAACGAAATTTAATCGATTTTTTACAATAACGAATCAGTTGGCAAAGGTAATGGAATCGGATTACCGATTTTAGATTTATAGATGATAAATGTGAAAGTTTGTATGTGTGTGTGGATGTTTGTTACTCTTTCACGCAAGAACTAGTCTACGGATTTTGAAGAATTTTTACAGTAAATTAAAAAATCTGACAAAAACTAAAAACCTGAAATAACGCGGGCGAAACCGCGGGGGACGGGTAGTGGTAAATAAAATGCAGTCTGTTTAAAATAATAATTTATTTATTATTTACTGTCAGAACTTGACTCTTGATTTGAACTCATATCCATATCGGAATCGGAATCTTCTTCAACTAACCGCGATGATTAATTATTAGTCCTCTGTTATAGTTTTTTGAGTTTTTTCTATTACTTTTTTCCAATTTTACATGCGATTACAAGATGGCCGCTCCGATTTTGTCGATTAGTGTCAATCTCTATTGGCAGAAGTTCCGTTTAACGCATTACACATTTTTAAGTTCTATTCTTTTTTATTTTATTTACTTAATTTATTAACAGTTAATTATAACCACAATAACTTACTTAGTAATTTACGAAAGACAATATTTTTTTTATCATTTCCTTTTTTTTTTGCCAGATTATTTTTTTAGTAATCTAAAGTAGTATGCGTGCCACGGAAAAAAATGAACTGTCAGGGAACTCATCATAGGGCAAAAAAGGTATAGGGTAAAACATTTATGTTTTTTAGCCAAGTATGCAGTAACACCCCTGGTTTTGTAGCACAATGCAGATTCGGGCATAAAAATGGACTCTTCGTCAATAAGGAACCATTCTTCGAGATGCGGCAGCAGTCCAGTTTCTAGTACTCGCTTGTACTGGTCATGCCTCACGGTCCCTTTCACGATATGTAGACCCTTGCTTGAGATTAAAGACCACATCATAATACTAATTGGGAATTTAGCTGTCTCTTAACACCGGTTTTTATGGAGCTATTCTCCAGGGCGTCGTCGGAAAGGAGCATTTTTTGAACGGACAAAAGAGCTTTTGTCAACCAAAACCTGAAACGTCGATTCATCGGAGAAACATGTCTGAAAAATTATATTATTTCATCAGATAATGGCAGTAGTTTATTAACAATGTACTGTACTATTTAAAGTCTTATTTTTAACCGACTTCAGTCTGAAACAGTCATATTTTGATGTTGTTTGGCCCTGTGCAATAGTCTCTTCTTAATGACCTCGGTGAGGCGTGGTTTTTTGGCAGGCCGATGACCTATCAACTTCTCTTTTGCTTACTCTCGAAGAATTGTCTTATCGAAAACTTCTAGGCTCTCGTAGTTTGTAATCGTGGTAAGGTCTTACCTGTCTAATATACATATTAGTTTTTGATTAGTTTTCTAAAATATAATGTATTAATAACAACTTGAACTTCTTTAGAACACAATGGCTCGTAGTACGAACTAATCTATGGACACACTAGTAGAAAGGGATAGAGAGCGTTCTTGGGTCGCCACACCCAAGAATCTTTTATACTATCTGGATTGATTACGTCAACCTCAAAAATGTACTGAAGAGTACGATACAAGTACGCCCTTTTTTTAATTCTTTTTTATTTTGTTTTGTAGACTACTCCATAATGTGGGATGTCGTTAGATAGGTCTTTCAAAAATATTGCGAGTGTGTGAAAACTATTTATCAATTTAGGGATCCTATTGTGAATTATAAATATAGTTTTTTACCTAATGCTAGTTTTCAATTGAACCTTATTGAGTTAACAGATGAAAACCAGTTTATTTATTTATTTCCACACTGATAAGGTGTAATTTGTTAAGCTTAAAATAAAGAAAAAACAGGTTAAATAAAGTAACACTTAAAGGTATTTCACCTAGTATGTTTCAGTACATTTGCTATTACAATCTTTGTCTTGGACGGCTTTTAATATTCTCACTTTACTTAGATTTCTATAAACACACTTGTTTTTCCAATTTACTATGGACTTGGCAGAATAGTCGAAATCGGCTCGACTTGAATAAAGAATACACAAAAAAACACTAAAACGATCAAAATAACTTTAATTTCGGAAGTCGATGTTTCTGGTATATTTTTTTATTTAACACCGACTTCCGAATTTAAAGTTATTTTGATCGTTTTACAGTTACTGTAAAACAAACATAAGTAACTAATTGTTGTTATAGATAGTTTTTGTTAAAAAACTAACTATTAAGTAGTTTGGTTTGATTCTATAGTTTTGTACCAACTTTATGGTTATATATTTTTGTATATTTAATTGGCCATTATTGGTCTTGTTCATCAGTTCAACTTCATCAAATGATACTTTTTGACTGTAGTAGAATGTATGTAATGTATGTATGAATACAGAGACTTCTTGGTAAAAACACCAAAATCCCTATAGATATACACACATACATAATCAGCCTTTTTAATGTTCCCACTGCTGGAACTCAGGCCTCCTCTCTAGGAGAGGGAATGGGTCTCCATCGAATTTAGAAGGAAAAAACAATCGAATTGAGAACCTCCTCCTTTTTTGAAGTCAGTTAAAAAAAATTACATCCACCTTCTTCAATTAAAAGAATGATATATTCGTAGCCACAACCCCCAAAAATGACTTTCATATCAATTTACTCAATTAAAGTTGTTAAAAATATTGTTTTTAGTTTCATTCTATATCAGTAAATCAATACCTGTCTAATTCTAAAAAAAAGTGTGGTAGAGTCTGTCTAAAAAGTCAAACGACTTGGCTAATTATTAGGGTAAAATTAAATCTGATGTAGCTAACACAGGTTTAATAATCAAGGTTGATGAAGGGATCTTGATAATTATTTACTAGTAGAAGAACCTTATAAAAAGTATCGAATAGTATTTTTTTAATGATTAAATATTATACAAAATTCCCAAGTCGTTTTTTATTTTTATACTCATAACTAGGTACTTAATTTTATTTCGAAAAAGTATCAATGCATACAATCGCAGTATACGTTTTTTAAAGAAAGCGAAACGGCCCGTGCTTCTCAGAACGCGGACGCGTTCAGCGCGGACTGAGGCTTGGAAGTGGTGGGTTCAATGAAAAATGTATGAAGATTTTTTTAGAGTGGTTTTATTTTGGTCATAAATCATAAAGTTATTTATGTAAGTTCAAAATAATTAATTAAAGGTGTAGAAGACTATATAAGCTGTGGTATTTTATGATTTTTAAGCTAAAAATGTGCACTGGATTTAGCTTACGCGACCTATTCAGACCCTTGTATTTTGTAATTTTCTTGATTAGTGCGTTGGTAAAATCGTATTTAACTATATGAAAGTTTTATACAAAACCATAATATTTTTTTATGCCATCCTAGAGATGAATATGTATATTATCTTTTATTTGATACCGTGACATCCTCATAGTTATGATTCTTGGTGCATTATAATGGTACCCGAAAAAACGAGATATTTGTCTAAAACGGTCAAAGCGTCCTTAATAACATCTTGAACTTCTTTAGAACAGAATGTCTCGTAGTACGAACTAGTCTATACACACTGGTAGAAAGGGATAAAGATTCTTGTATGGTACTTCTTTATTACATCTTTAAGGTTGTCGTAATCAATCCAGATTGCATTGTACAAGATTCTTGGTTCACTGTCACTAACGTTTGACAGTTGGTTAATTATTGTTTTCAAAGGTTAGATTTCCATCTTATTATACACGTTCTTTGGTGGGGGGCGTGACTGGCGGCCGGACTGGTGTCCGCACTGGTTGCGCTACCAAACAGACACCAGGTGAGTAACGCTCTATAGAGCTCTATACATTTTACTGGTGGCGCAACCAGTTGCGCTACCAGTGGCGTCCCGGTGAAATATGGCCCTTAAAGGCACATTCTGAAGGAATAGCATTACTGCAAGGAATAGCCGACTCATTAGAAAACGTTTTCCAGCTTTAGTATCATCAGTTTGAAAGTGTGCAGAGCAGATAAACAGATATTTTGTAGGAAGCCACGTGTTTTCACGTCTATCCTCTTGCAGATATTTTATCATTTTTTCTCTTTTCGGCTGACCAGAGTGAACAAACTTGAAATAATTATAATTATAGTTTATGAAGGACGAAATCTCAATAACAGTAATGATCACTTAGTGATGTATCACTGATAATATATTACACATATGACTACTGTGATGTATGTGTGTCTATGTGTGAGTGCGTATGCGCCGAGGCGGCGGTCATGTCAAGGACGGACAGTCCCCAATAAACCACAGTACTAGCCACACGCTTGTTTTACTTAAACACCTCACTGGCGACGAGGATATAAATTAAAAGCGGGCTGACGAATAGATTTAAATATGTCTATCGGAAAGTTATCGGAGTATAATGTAAGATCGGGAAACTGGACTATGTACATGGAACGTATGGAAATGTTTTTTAAAGTGAACAGTGTTAAGGAGGAACTTTGGTTACCCACATTAATTGCAACAATGGGGGATGAGGCGTACGAACTATTGAGCAATTTAACAAGTCCGGACAAACCGAGTGCAAAAACGTATACAATGGTGGTGAAAATTATGACTGATCATTTACAACCAAAACCGTCGTTCATGGCAGAGAGATATCGTTTCCGACAGAGACGGCAAAATGCGGGTGAATCGATCTTACAATACATATCAGAGCTAAAGAAGATGTCGAAATATTGCGAATTTAAAGCCGTTTTAGAAGAGAACCTACGGGATCAGCTAGTATGTGGGTTACGAAGCGAAGCGATTAGACAACGACTATTTACTGAAGAAAATCTGCAGTATACAAATGCTGTAAAAATAGCATGCACTATGGAAGCGGCGGAACGAGATGCAGCGGCAGTGGAACACACAGTCGGGAGTAATGGCGAGCCGGGCAGTGGCGGTGACGTCACGGCGGGAGCACTGCACGTGGTGGCTACGTCGACTCGCGGTGGCCGCGGCCGGAGAGGCCGTGATGTACGGAGCGACAGATCGGCGGGCACGCGGAAGGGCAATACCGAGGAGTCGCGGATTAGCTGTGCAGCTTGTGGGGCCTCAAATCATCAGAGTGAAGGGTGTAGATACAATCGGTTTATCTGCGGGAGATGTAGGCAGAAAGGTCATCTACGTCGGGTATGTCCAATGCGAAGAGGGGCTCGACAGCCCCTAGATCGTTGTGATACCAACAACATGGCAGCGCATATGCGGGCTACGAGCGAAGCGGCCATCGCGAGAACCCCTGCGGACCAGTCAGGGGATGATGAAGCGCCGTTGTCAGACGAGGGAGATTGGGAGGCGGTAGAAGACGTCCACCAACTGAGCTTGAACAGTTATAAACCGGTGAGCCTAACCATATGTGTCGATGGAACCAAGTTGGATATGGAAATTGATACGGGGTCGTTAGTGTCATGCATCAGTGGGGAAATGTATTATAAACTGTTCAGACATAGACATTTAAAAAACTCTAAATTGGTATTTAGATTCTATGATGGCACTATAATTAAACCAATGGGGGTAATAACGCCACTAGTTACTTATAAAAATAAGTCGAAACAAATGGAGTTGTTTGTGATAAATGGGGGTACCACGTCTTTGTTAGGTCGACAATGGCTTACAGAATTAGGTATTAAAATACCAATGTATCAAAATATGTTGAACATAAACACAGACAGAACGAATTGTAATAAATCCTGTAATAAAGAATTAACATTATTGCTTCACAGATATAAGGATTTGTTCTCGGAGGGACTGGGCCGTTTCACGGGAGGCAAGGCCCGGTTACGGATACGTGACGGAGCGGTGCCGGTATTTTGCCGCGCACGGCCTGTGCCGTACGCGCTGCGGGAGCGCGTTGAGGCAGAATTAGAGGGTATGCTGCGCGCTGGTGTCGTCGAGCCCGTGGAGAGCTCGGACTGGGCTACCCCACTTGTACCGGTACGTAAGGCTGATGGTGGACTACGTATCTGTGCTGATTATAAAATAACCTTAAATCCCGTGCTACTGGTTGACAAATATCCGTTACCACGTATTAATTCATTAATACCCGCGCGAACGCCGGCGTTCGCGCACCCATTGTCTTTCTATTGTGTCTGTAATTCTCACGATTGAAAGGTTAATGACTTGTTAGTTAAATTAAACGGTGCTAAAATATTCACGAAAATTGATTTAACACAGGCCTATAATCAAATAGAATTAGATGACCCCGACAATTGTACAGTTATTAATACCCACAAGGGTCTTTTTAAGTATAAAAGGTTAGTTTATGGCCTATCCTCGAGCCCAGGTATATTCCAAAGAATTATGGCCAACCTACTCAACGATATCCCAAACGTAGAAGTATTTCTCGACGATATAATTATTGGAACACGCAATATTAGGGAACATTTAGTTACACTGGAAAAAGTTTTAGAGCGATTACATAATAACGGAATGAAACTTAAACAAAATAAATGTGTGTTTATGACTAATGAAGTGAAGTACTTAGGATATATTGTTTCCGACGAGGGTATTAAAGTGGACCCAGAAAAGGTAGAAGGTATAGTAAACATTCCCCGACCAGAAAATATCACCGACTTAAGGGCTTTCCTAGGAACAATAAATTATTATGCTAAATTCGTCAACAACTTGAGCACTGTGCTGGCGCCGTTGTACAGGTTATTAGGGAAGGGAGTGACGTGGAAATGGGACAGGGAATGTGAGGCAGCCTTTAAGAAAATTAAAAATGTTTTAATTAGTGCGGATGTCCTGGCTCATTATGAACCAAACAAACCGTTGTTTTTAACTTGCGACGCGAGCGCGAGAGGCATAGGCGGTGTGCTGAGCCAGATGTGCGAGCAGGATAGCAGCACAGGCGGAGCGCGCGAGCGCCCGGTTGTGTATGTATCGCGCGCACTTAACGCGGCTGAGAAACATTATTCGCAAATCGAGCGGGAGGCATTAGCTATTGTGTTTTGTTTAGAGAAATTACACCAGTATTTATACGGTCGACGTTTTACACTACGCACGGATCACAAACCGTTGGTCACGATTTTTGGCCCTAAACAAGGTATACCATCGATGGCCGCAAGTCGATTACAAAGATGGGCTATAAAGTTGTCAGCCTATACCTATGATATTGAGTACGTCACTTCTAAACAGAACGGGGCGGACGGCTTATCGCGATTGCCAGCTGTGGTTGCGAGTAAACAAAGAAACACAATTCCGGAACAGTCATATTTACATTTCGCGCAAAATGCAATGCTATTAGACTATAACGAAATTAAAAAACAGACGAGCCGAGATCAGTTACTAGGCCGAGTTTTAAGATACCTTCGCGACGAATGGCCATCCGATAACGAAATAAAATCGCTCCAGCCTTATTTCAATCGCCGAAAAGAACTTTATGAAGAATTAGGTTGTGTGATGTGGGGCCATAGGGTGGTCGTACCTGAGGTTTGTAGGGGTAAGGTTCTAATTGGTTTACACGAAGCCCACATGGGCATAGTTAAAACGAAAGCTTTTGCTAGGAGCTACATTTGGTGGCCGGGAATGGACGAAGCGATAGAAAACACATGCCGCGCTTGCAGTATCTGTGCTGTAGAAAGTGAATCGCCGCCGCGACATATGCCCTGCCCTTGGCCATGGCCAGATAGACCGTGGGCCCGTATACATGTAGATTTTTTAGGCCCTATTTCGGGGCAGATATTTTTAGTTATGGTTGATGCTAGAACCAAGTGGCTAGAAGTTAGTCAAGTACCTAGTACAGCGGCTAGTCACACAATAAACGTTTTAAGTGACGTGTGCGCACGTTTTGGTTTACCTAAACAAATAGTCTCGGACAACGGGCCACCCTTTACGAGCCATGAGTTTTCACAGTTCCTTAATGCCAATGGCATTGAACACATATTTTCAGCACCATATCACCCTGCCTCAAACGGGGCAGCAGAGAATGCAGTACACACAGTGAAAAGGGTGATTAAGAAGGCCATTAGGGAAAATTTAAACATACCCTTATTTATAAATAAATTCCTCCTATATTATAGGAACACGGAACACTGTACTACAGGTGAAACTCCGGCGTCTCTCATGTTCGGCCGCAGGTTGCGTACTAAATTCGACGCCCTGAGACCTAATAGGGACAATAAAGTTAGGGACGCTCAGTGGCGACAACAAAGGTATGGCACAACTGGGTCACGTCAATTGAATCCGGGGGATGAAGTTTGGTTGCGTCAGTATAGGGGACAGGATAAATGGTTATCAGGGAAAGTAACGGAAAAGATGGGAACCACCGATTACAAAGTAGTAGATGCTTTAGGTAGGGAATCCCATAAACATGTTGATCAGCTAAAGCAACGGATACGGAGTTCATTAATCTGTCCTTCTAGCCCGGAGAGAGTGAAGCCAGAGATGGTGGATGTATCTGGGAATCAGGAAGCGCCCAGGGAATTCGACGACTCAGCCGCCGCAAATACACCTCAGGGTGACAAAGAACAAGAGCATTTTGATGATTGTGTTGAACCAAAAACACAGACTCCTTTGCCTTCTCCTGAGCCGACCCAGTCTCGTCCCATCCGGGCATGTAGAAAGAATAAGCCACCTAGTTATAAGATATGATAAGTACTATTTCCTCTTTTGTTAGTTACGTAAGTTATTAATTGTATAAGTATAGGTATGAGTAAATAAGCTACCTAGCTATCAGTATATTTTGGGTTTTGTTAGTTATGTAAGTTCTTAATTGTATACCTATAATTATAAGGATGTTTAGATTAAGGGTGAAGGTGTGATGTATGTGTGTCTATGTGTGAGTGCGTATGCGCCGAGGCGGCGGTCATGTCAAGGACGGACAGTCCCCAATAAACCACAGTACTAGCCACACGCTTGTTTTACTTAAACACCTCAACTACAAATTCAATGAAAACTGATACTCAATGATTTGCTGGCATTTCTTGCTGAGTTTTTACAGTATCGCAAAACAGACGTATTCATAATTATTGAATTTGACGGAATTCATTGGTACCTATTATTTATACAAAAAAGAAAAAAATATTAAATAAAATATTTCAAAAAAAAAACAAACGGAATAAAACATCATGCAAAGTTCGTGTTCACTAAAGCAGTTGTAGGTAAAAAACCCGGTTTTTGTGGGAACATCTGCATGTTTTAGTCTATGATTGTAAAATGGAAAAGCTTTTAAATAATATAATTTCTAACATACTATTACGAAATTTGAAGCTATTAAATTGCTTGAATAATCAATTATTTTTTACACCACCTGCTCGATAATGTCGTTTTACACGTCATACAAACCTCACTTAAAGCAAGTCATTATATGCCTAGGGAGATAATGCAGTATGGCCGATCCCTAGGGAATAATGAGATTTGAATTTGGAGCATCAAGAATCGTCAACATTGTGAATTAAAATGTAGGCGCATCGAACAAGTTGACTCGAAATTCAAACCAAAGAGTATGTAATCACTATGATTCAAACTGGCCACTAACAATAAAAAGAAAATAGAATATAACGTGCGTACTGACGACACGGGAGTATTATAGAAAATTGAAACTATAGAATCTTGGAGTAGTGAATGTTGTTTGTTTGATGAACTTGTAAATATAATACTTATATTTCTCTAATATATGATTTAGTCGACCAAATTGTCTTTTAATTATCTCACAGATGGTGTAAAAAGTAGAGTATGCAACACGGGGATAAAGCTGTCTTTGTCTTGGGCGGCTTAAATTCCTCACTTCACTCAGGTTTCTTTATTAACTCCCTCGCAATGCTCGTATAAACTACTATTATGTGACTAGGGGATAAAGCAGTGTCTTTAAGTCGCGGGCGGCATGTTGAATTCCGAACGAAACGAAAGTTGTTGATTTTAATCCCGAACGATAGTGAGGGATTTATAAAATTAACTCCCGAGCATTGCGAGGGAGTTAATAAAGAAACCTGAGTGAAGTGAGGAATTCAAGCCGCCCAAGACAAAGACAGCTTTATCCCCGTGTTGCATACTCTACTTTTTACACCATCTGTGAGATAAAAGACAATTTGGTCGACCAAATCATATAATAATATTGGAGAAATATAAGTATTATATTTACAAGTTCATCAAACAAACAAAATTCACTACACCAAAATTCTATGGTTTATATGGTAAATTAACTCCCTCGCAATGCTCGGGAGTTAATTTTATAAATCCCTCATTATCGTTCGGGATTAAAATCAGCAACCTTCGTTTCGTTCGGAATTCAACATGCCGCCCGCAACTTAAAGACACTGCTTTATCCCCTAGTCACATAAACTACTATTATTTTCATGACTACTGAATTATTATTTACGTCCCAAATTCACTTTCTTTTGAATTTATAAGCGCCGCTCTCACACTGTATGAACGTCAAAATTGCACTAAAGTCATCAATGTCAATTTGCCTAGAATTCAGTGCAACGGATTCGTTTGAAGCGAGTGTTCAGCACGCCCAATCTAGTACGTAGTACATATATATCGATGTATGCTAATTATATTAATCCGTTCAGCGGTTTGGAAGATATGAGGTAATAAAGAATATTACATACATACAAACATACAAGATACGCGCGAAAAACATAACCCTTCTTGCAGTCGGGTAAAAAAACTCCAGGTTACGCTTTCAGTAGACGCACTCTATTCTGCATTACGCGGGGTTCGTGCATTGCCCTTTATGGAGCATTGGTGTAGGTGCCATCGCTGCGGAAGCAAACGGCGACCAAGTTTAAAGCGGCCCAGAGGGTCATAGTGGACACCTGGATGGTACGAGGATAAGGAGGCACCTCCTTGTCGGCCTGCCAACGTCGGCTTTGGAGGAAATAATCCTTGCACACATGCGCGACGTGCACATGGTGTTACGACGCCAGGACGAAACTCCGCTGTAAGCAAACATAATTATGGCGGACAGAGTTCCGGCGGAATCTCATCCACAGGTGGAGGTTCTCGGATGGTCCCGATCTTCTGTTTGTGCGGCGTCTCTCCGCAGACCATGGTCCACCTTCCGTCCTGCGTCACGTGCCCTGTTGCCTGCTCACGTAGGGACCTAATGACAGCATCAGCGGTCGGCATTGCTGTGGCAGAATTCTAGGCCAGGCAAGAAATTTAACTAGTTTTGCCATCGATACGATAAGAAGATGGCGATATGATGGCAACCACAGAACAGAAAATACAGGTAGAAGTGCCCCTATCCTGGCAAAGCACGGGAACTAGTGTCGCCAAACTCACACATTTGTATATTAAATTGTCCATTACACACATAAAAAACAGTAATATGATTGGCTACAAATTAAAAACGCAACTTTTACTAATCATCTTCTTATTGCTTTGATAAATTAAGTCTTATTACAACTACTGAAAGTTGTTATTATTTGACATGACACAAACAATAAAGATGTTTTTCGTCTTATAACCAATTTACAACGAGTTCAGCTACTCCACGCTAGATGGCGCTGTAACCAATTCATCATTTGTCATTCTATTCAGAACTCTAGTTCCTTTGAAATAGATGCCATATTCACCTGCACATGTAATCACTTTTGCTACTCGTTTAGAGATGTAGACATATATCGATATTTTAATATTGATGTTACGTAATTTATTCAGGTAAGCAATGTAATAATTTGTTAAAATCTTACAAATGCTTAATAATGGATAAGGTTGATTATCTTTAAAATATCAATGTTAAAGAGGTATTTGTATGTAGGGGGGTAATCTTATTTTTAACCGACTTCGAAAAGGAGAAGATTCTATGTTCGACTTAATGTATGTTTTGTTCACCGATATCTCGGTCAATTGTGGACTGACTTTGAAATATTTTTTTTTTAAATTAAAATGTTCTTAGTAGGTATTGCTTTATCGTTCAAATATCTATATTTGTTTTGTGAAGTTAATGTATTACGGTTAATATTATGTAATAATCAGCCTTTCAAGCGTGAAGAAGTAAAGAAAGTGATTAGCAACCCGCACCTTTTTCGGACGGATGCAGGTTACGTGTTGTTAAAACCTCGTGATTTATGTGCAATCTTAGTTAAATATTTATAAATTATACACATGAAAAGTCCGACACATATTTTCTGAATGATGGTGCCAGCCATGAAATAAATAGTTAGAAATAAATAAAAATTATCGATACCGACCTACTTTACGGATGTGTCCCATCCCTAATTGAGTAGCGTCGAAGTTACTAGAATTTATGTTATGATTTTGTAGATGACGGCCAAGTGTATTTAGACTTTGTTACTATGATTATAAGGTTGTTTATAGTTTGCATTAAAGTCATAAAATGTGGTATTTTCATTTAAAATCAATTTTATTAAAAATTAACAAAGTTTAGTGCTTAACGATGATACGATACACCTCCACAAGATACATTTTTTTTTCTGCTTTCGTTTTTGCAGGTCAAAACCGAAAAACCAGGCATAATTTGTAATATTTCGCGTATTTCTGAGAGAACCAATCGCGACAAGTGTCTGACGGTGAATAAGCTAATGTTGCGCATCTCGACCTAATGTTGACACGCGCGCGATATCTGAGGGGCACTTCCTCTACTTTTCTTTATTCCGTGATGGCAACAACCCAGCACTGGGCACGCCACGATTGCGGCGGTAAGTCCCTTCTTTGAGAAGTGAAGAAATAGGTCCACACCGGTAAGTTTGGGAGGTTCCTGTATCAGATTCAGGCGGAAGAAAAGCCCAAGTGTCACTATTTCGCGGACAGCCCGGAGGATACGGTGGAGCAGAGTATTTACAGAGTTCAATTTCATCTCTAATTCTGACACAAATTCTAACTTTCTTAGACGTACCAAGAAAGTACAAAAATGTGTTCAATAACTATTCTAACTAAAACTTTAAAATATCAGGTGAATGTCAGAGTTATCCGAAAGGGCGCTCGAGCCCCGGTATGAAGGCTAGAAGGAACGGGGTGGGTCTTTTAGTCAGTAAGAGTCTGACACTATCTCCCGCTCCGCCCAAGAGCGGGGGATGTCATTGGATGAATTTTTCCCACCATATAATTTATTTCATAAAAAAAAAGGTGAATGTCAGAGTTATGTTGTTTTAAACTAAAATTGAAAAACATTTGTTTTCAGTACTTTTTTTATTAATTTAAATCTAGTCACATCACTTAACTTCCTTAACCTGGAGACCTGGAACAAAAAAAAACAATTTATAGTTCAAAGGTACGAAACACTTTTCAACAAGTATCACGAACGTGAAGATTAAGCAGTAAGTATGTACAATGATAGGTATTTTTTTAATGTAGAGTAATGCTATTAATCATATTTATTTCGCGATGTTTTTTTATCAGTTTGGGCTTAGACAGCTTCATGGCTTTTCTTCATTTAAGTTTACAAAAACCGGCCTTTGTTTTCTTCTACAAAGATATCTACAACAATCAACAAGAAATGTATTAGATATTGTCTGTGCGGTAGAAGAATGGTTGTGGCGTAAAGTGAAAACAACATTAAAGTTTTTAAGTAGCAACCCAACCCAGCCATCCGTCAACTGCCAAATGCCATATCATATTGAAGCAGGTTTGTTTACCTTGTTATTTTATTGTGATTTTTAATCGAAATCTTTATAAATGTGATAAAAAATTTCACTGAGCCACAAGGGAAATAATATTTTAATTTAAGTAATACAGTTTTGCCAAAGATAACGGGTGGCAAATCACACCATTATTGAACAAAACAAAGTCACGAACTTGGGAAACATTCGTATGCTGTTTTTTGGTACGTAACACTTTTATTTAATGTTTTTAGTCTTCCTAGGTAAACTCCTGTCACTGTTATCTCAAAATATATATAAATTAAAAGGAAATTCATTTAAACATGATGATATATTTATTTTTATTTTGTTTCGGTCAATGTTTTCGATGGCTAGTATAGAGAGTGTTGATACTTTTAATTTATAATGCGTTTCGACTAATTTAGAATGTTTCATTTAAGGCTTGAGTAAGAATACAGTAACTAAAATAAAAAACCGGCCAAGTGCGAGTCGGACTCGCCCATGAAGGGTTCCGTAGCAGCAAGTAACATAATATAAAAGCTCTTGTAATGTGTTGTAACTTTGATCGATGTTTTAATAATAGTGTATTGTTTTTCGATTTATGACGCATTAAAAAAAAATTACTTACTAGATTTCGTTCAAACCAATTTTCGTTGGCAGTTTTTATAGTAATGTACATCATATATTTTTTTTAGTTTTATCATTCTCTTATTTTAGAAGTTAGAGGGGGGGGGGACACACATTTTACCACTTTGGAAGTGTCTCTCGCGCAAACTATTCAGTTTAGAAAAAAATGATATTAGAAACCTCAGTATCATTTTTGAAGACCTATCCATAGATACCCCACACGCATGAGTTTGATGAAAAAAAAATTTTTGAGTTTCAGTTCTAAGTATGGGGACCCCCAAAATTTATTGCTTTTTTTCTATTTTTGTGTGAAAATCTTAATGCGGTTCACAGAATACATCTACTTACAAAGTTTCAACAGTATAGCTCTTATAGTTTCGGAAAAAAGTGGCTGTGACATACGGACGGACGGACGGACGGACGGACGGACGGACGGACGGTTTCAAAATATCAAGATTAACAGTCGCACTATAATGACGTCACAATGTTGCCCACATAACAAAAACGATATTTAACTGCAATACCACGTTACATTTTAATAGTTTTAATCCCGTGGAGGGTCGAACCGGTGCATGAAACACTATCGATTTATAAATGATAAATGATAAATGATAAATGATATTTATTTTGCAAATAGGTTTAAAAAACACTTTTACACGTCAATTTTTTTTTCGTCAATTTATGCTAGATGAGGCCGGTGTTTCCTATCTGACTACCCTGAGAAGAAACACCGAAACAAACTCAGGGGTCAAAGTCTCTTTTAAAGTCCATACAGTAAATATGTAATGGTCAAATCACATGAGAACCATGCAGATTTGTCTGAGATGGTCTTTTGAAGAAAGAACCATACAGATTTGAGTGGACCTGTCCAATCAGTGTAAGCATTTGTCAGTATTCGAAAAGCTCAACTTAGGACTACTAAGGAGCTCCACGACTTGACGAACAATACCAAAGAAAGGACATTTGGGTAGGCCGCAGAAAATACTCAAATTGCCAGACATACGTTAATATTACTGAATAGAAAAGAAAAAGCAATCAACATAGTCCTCACATTTACAATAATCTAAGGAAATTAAAAGTTTACAAAATATTTAGCAAAGTAAATATTTGTGTCAAAGAAAAAAGAAAAAAAAAAAAAAAAAAAAAAAAAAAAAAAAAAAAAAAAAAAAAAAAAAAATACTTTAAGTACTTAAAAAGTATACACGTCAATTTGTAAAATAAAATAAAAATAATGTCCAATGTGAAATTGTAAAAAATTAAATAAAAAAAAAAAAAAAAAAAAAAAAAAAAAAAAAAAAAAAAAAAAAAAAAAAAAAAAGAAGATAAAAATAAAAATATCAACAGTTGTAGTAGGTACTGGAGCAGGTCAATCCCAAGCCTTCTCGTCCTATTCCTTTACAGTGTAAAAAGCCTTTTGACAAAGTTTACGTTTTACAAAGATAAAATTAAAAAATTAAATACTTTTTTTTAATAATAATAATATTCCACAACTACCACGGAGTACTTGTTCTGCGATTTCGGCGGTGTCTCCAATCCAGTGCCTTTAGCTCTCGATGGAACGCCCATACCGATCTGTTCCGACTTTCGGTACCTCGGGTCGCTCGTCCAAGGGGATGGTGAGGTGGACCGGGACGTAACACGTCGGATCAACGCAGGATGGATGAAGTGGCGACAGGTCACGGGAACCACTTGTGACCCACGGATGCCCCTCAAGTTGAAGGGTAAAATCTACAAGTCCGTGATAAGGCCTGTCATACTGTATGGATCAGAATGTTGGGCTGTGAAAAAGACGGATGAAAAAAGATTGCATGTAGCGGAGATGAGAATGTTAAGATGGATGTGTGGTGTGACGAGAATGGATAAAGTGAGAAATGAGTATATTAGGGGAAGTTTGAAAGTGGCGCCAGTGACTGAAAAGTTGAAAGGGAATCGTTTGTCTTGGTATGGTCATGTGAAAAGGAGGGATGAAACGCATGTTACTAAAAAAGTTATGAGTTTACAAGTGGATGGATGGAGGGGAAGAGGGAGGCCAAAGAAAAGATGGATGGATTGTGTGAGAAGCGATATGAAAGAAAAGGGAGTTAGTGATAGCGTGACGAGTGACAGGACAGAATGGAAGAAAAAAACGTGTTGCGCCGACCCCAAATAAAACGGGACTAGGGCAGGAAGATGATGATACCACACAACGCCTTCTAGTCCCAAGCTAAGCAGAGCTTGTGTTATGGGTACTACACAACTGATAAACATACTTATATATTTCTAAATACATACATATTATAGATAAATTACACCCAGACACAGAACAAATGATCATGCTCATCACATAAACATTTACTCGAAACAATCCGCGAGAATTACTCTAAAGTAAATGTTTATGTTGTTTTTGAATTAGTGAATAAATAATGCAAATCATTAGTACGCACCATTCCACAATAACAATAATTATTCGTTCGCCTAGTCAACTTGGACTCACAAAAAATAGCCAATTCTAGATCAAACTCCGCCCCCAAACCTTATTTGATAGGCAATGCGACGCGGCGCACGCCACGCGCGCCCTGTGCACCCCGCGCGCTAAGTGCAGCGCGTGAGTGACACACGTCATGGAATAATTAAGTTTCTCTCAAGACGTCATAGGTGTGTCATCGCGCGAAAATAATGGCGTCTCGGAATTACCTGGAGTTGGTGACGAAATCGCGGGTCTTGATGCGCAGACGGCTCGACGTTTTTACAGTGCCAAACCACTTGCAATCTTTGCGTTAAATGTGCAAGATTATGTATCCAAAGGAATGCTATGCTCTTGTGAAGTCTATCTAACCAGTGATGATTCAGAGGCGATTAGTTAATATGTTTATAACAGCCCCTAACCATTGTACCATTACCTAAGACGACCCCTTGACCCAGAACTCTTATTAATTGTTGTAAATAATTTTGATTAGGTATCTACTTATGAACAGTTTTAATGTGTTGTTTAAGTGTTAAATAAATAAAAATACAAAGGCGATTTAGGTAAATAACAGAACTTTTTTTAAATCATTGTACATAATTTTGATTCCACATTTTTAAATACGCCATAACTAGCAGGCCTGTAGTGATTTATTTTTTTATGCTAAGTGTTAGCCTAAGTAATTACCTATTTTATTAGGTATGTCTTAAGCAAAAAGCAGTTAAGTCCGTCCTAAGTCTGTAAGAGTATGAAGGAAAATTTTGAATAATTTTATTTATTTTACGTGAACATCAGCTGTGCCTATTTTAATCAAAATCTTCAGAGCAAGCTTTGCCTGGGGATATATACTAGAGAAATGGACTATGGTTAAAGTCTGTTTTATCCCAAAGGCCGGTAAGAAGGACTACTCTCAACCAAAGTCCTTCAGACCAATAAGCCTTACCTCCTTCCTACCCAAGAGTTTGGAAAAGGTTATTGACGAACGCATCAGGGATGGACCATTAAGGGATAACCCTCTGCATACGAAGCAACATGCCAAAGAGGAAAATCTACAGAAACTGCTCTGTTAGAACTAACAGACAGGATCGAAAGGGCTTTGGGAGACAAACAGATAGCCCTATGTGCTTTCCTTGATATTGAAGGAGCTTTCGACAACGTCACCATAGACGCCCTTTCCAAGGGAATGAAGGCGAAAGGGATTGACGAAACAACTACTCGTTGGATCGAATTCATGCTCCTCAACAGAACTATCAGTGTTACCTTACACGGAACTACAAAGAGCTTCAAAACAACTAAAGGGTCCCCACAAGGAGGCGTTTTATCGCCACTTATTGGCTACTCGTTGTTGACCAATCGCTGGTTGAAGCCTCTAAAAGAGACTTAGATGTACATAGCTATGCTGACGATGTGGTGGCTTGTGTTGTTGGCCCCTGTCACAGCACGGTATCATCTATACTACAAAGATCTCTGAACATTATTAACACATGGTGCACAGAAAACAATCTATCTGTTAACCAGAGTAAAACAACAATAGTCCCCTTTACTAGGAAGCGAAAGTTGGACAAACTTGTAACGCCCACTGTAAAGGGGACTCTCATACCATTCTCCAAAGTACCTGGGCGTAACTATCGACCAGAGACTGACCTGGAACACTCACATTAACAATGTGATCCAAAAGGCTAACATGCTGTCGCTTAGCAGGGAAGAAATGGGGGCTTAAACCCTAAAATCGCCCTGTGGTTGTACACCGCCATAGTCAGGCCGATAATAACGTATGCCTGCGTAGTATGGTGGAGGAAAACAACTAAGTGACAGTCATTAACAAACTTAATGGTTCGCAGAGACTTGCATGCCTCATATCAACAGGGGCCATGTCCACAACCCCAGGAGCTGCTCTAAATGCCCTGCTTAACCTACCGCCACTTCATCTATTCATTGCGAAGGAGGCAAAGGCAAGCATGTACAGAACAAACAGCACTGGCAAAGCAAACTGGCGCTCTCAAGCACTGAGATCGCTACACGAATCAGTACTTGAACACGATCAACTAGCTATGACAACAGACGTCACGCTTCCACAGTGTAATTTCACAAGGAATTACACAGTGGAACTGCCGAGCAGAGAGGATTGGTCAAACAACCTTATCACTTGCAAGGCTGGAAGCCTGATCTGGTTTACAGACGGGTCCAAAATGGGTGAGAATGCAGGATGTGGAATATTTGGCATTAGCCCGAAATTCAGCAAAAGCTTGAATCTGGGTAAACATGCCACCATATTCCAAGCGGAGGTATACGCCATTATAGAATGTGCGGAGGCCAACCGTCAACGAAACTACATAAATCAATTAATTCTGATTTACTCAGATAGCCAGGCAGCTCTTAACGCCCTGAACTCGAATATTTTAAATTCGAAACTGGTAAAAGACTGCGTTAACAAACTGAATGACCTGGGGCAAAGGAATAAAGTTATTCTGAGATGGGTATGGACAGGTCATTCTGGAATCAATGGTAACGAAAAAGCCGATGAATTTGCACGGGCTGGGGCTCAAGGTCATTAGATAGGTCCAGAACCCTTCTGTGGTATCTCAAAGAACCAGGCCATGCAGACCCTTAAGGACAACTTTTTTGGCGATTCAAAAAAGCACTGGTTGGTACAATCAGGTCTGCTACACGCCAAATCTCTTGTAGAAGGCTACTCACAAAAACGAACTGCAGAGCTTCTTGAGCTTAGCAGGACGAACATCTGTGCGATAGCCCGCGCCTTAACCGGCCACTGCAAACTAAACAGGCACCAATTTCACATGAAACTGAGTGACACTGATGTTTGCCGGTACTGCAGTCAGGAGAGGGAGACGCCTAAGCACCTTTTGTGTGAATGCGGGCCCCTTATCCACAAACGCAGTGTCCATCTGGGCCGACACATTATTCGCCCGGAGGAGATTAAAACTCTAAAAACTAGGAGTATTCTAAATTTCTTGGAAGCCTCCGGGCTAAAAGAGTTACTCTAACAAGGTGGCGAGTCACAATAGATCTTTTAGGTCGCAGTGACTACATCCCCTACACTATGGGTGATGCATAGCCCCTTATCTTCTAAATAATAATATAATGAACCTCAGCTGAGCGAGTCAATGACCTCTCGACCGACGTCGACGCGCAACGTAGGTTACACCTACTCGTGGAGATACTATTTAGTTGATGCATTTTGCGAGTATTACAGGTCGCGCGGTGAATCAAGATCGCTCGGTGAAAGTAGTGGGGGCAATCGGCGCATGTGTACAATTGCGCACAGAAATTCTTAGTATGTTAGGATTTTATTTTTAATTTCGTATGTTTGAACCTTAGTTACATAACTTACAATAACACTAGTTTTTGATTGTAATTTATCTTGTAAGTAGGTAAATTCAAAAAATTAAAA
Source organism: Mythimna ferrago (assembly GCA_910589285.2). Classification (NCBI taxonomy): domain Eukaryota; kingdom Metazoa; phylum Arthropoda; class Insecta; order Lepidoptera; family Noctuidae; genus Mythimna; species Mythimna ferrago. Next base: position 30,074,011 of record OU342678.1, read on the forward strand.
ATTGGAAAATAAAACATAAAATTAAAAAAAAAAATTTCGTTAGTTTCTTTCTTTAACGTAATAATTCACGTCGTAAACCATTTTTCTGGCTAGCCGTTTTAAAACTTTATTTTTAACCATTTTTTTTTACGACTACGTATTACTATTACGATTACACAAGCTGTACGCAACAGTACCCAAGTACAACAGTATCCAATGAGAGGCGAGAACGCAACGCGGGAATTGAAGAGCGACTCTATCTACCAATGACGTGTCGCCGACGACGCACACCCGCCCGTACGTCGCCAAATAGACCGTAGAATTGAATACTGCGCATGCCCGTTCCACTTTTGCCGAGCGATCTTGATTCATCGCGCGACCTGTACCTTGTCACTTGCTTTTTTTTTAATTTTAAAAGTTACTTCGCTCTACAAGCTTTGGATGAATAGTATTTTGTAAGTGAAACCACCGGTTCAAAGGATTAATTCATTAAACCCCAAGCGAACGCCGGCGTTCGCGCACCTGTCTTTCTATTGTGTCTGTAATTTCCACGATTGAAAGGTTAAAACGATCACAATTTAACGGTGTATATTTATAAACATATTAATTTCCATACAAAATTCACATTATTTTAATATTTCAGAATCTGTATAAAACTTCCTGCCCTTGTCCTATATTAATTGGGATCGGCGGAACACGTAATCTTAACAAAACTAACTAAATAACGCTACGTCTAAGTTGCTCGCAGATTTTATTTCACCATTTTCTAATAATTATCCGAGTATTCGCAATATCCGAACTGTCAAATTACCTTGTGACATACATAGTACATAAATATCGATATTTAGGACATTTAATACTCTCTACTTGGATATTTAGGACATTCGAAACACTGATAAAATGCCGCTCAGTATTTAATAAATAAATAATTTGCCAAATATTGAAAAAAATGCAGATCGTAATGTTGACACTCAAATATCAGGTCGCTCAAATATTATGAAGCTTCTCATTTTGTATTTTAAGTAACTCAAATTGATGTTTGTAAGTCGCTATTCTTTTGATTTCTCGTCGCTCACTTATTAATTCTATATACCTATCCCAAAATAATTATTTTTGTTTCTTAAAATTTTAATTTGCAGTCACTCATATTAATACTACCCAATAACAATATACTAATACATACATATTTTGAAGACGAAATATTTTTTTCAGGCAATAGAACGAAAGTAAAACAGAAGTACAGTACCCTTACCATCAGTTACTATCGGAAAACTACACCATCTTACCGTAGTCGATACCGAATAAACGCGTTTCGAATAGTTTACATTTAAACTCGTATCATGAGTCGTACGGACTCGCTAGCGAGAACTCGATAGTAGTTATACGGTGTCGAGTGCTTACGTCTACAAAAACCGCAACGCGAGAGAGAATCTGTGTTCCCGGCCTATTAAAAATGTAATAGTGTAGTTAAATATTGTACTTAATTGTACAAATATTTTGATGGTTAAGAGCAGTTAGTTGTGTTTGTGAATTCTTTGAAATTCAATGAAAAAAAAATGGAGAACTATGCCAGTAATACGTTAATAATTTCCATGTGCGTAAAATAACAGTGTGCATATTGAAAAGTGGTATTTCTATTATGAAATGGACGTATAAAAGTAAGTTTATAACCTTATTTCTAACATACTTCTAATTTTCCTTAGATTAAAATGCTACTCTTTTTGTAGATTTAAAATCTGTATAAACCCTTAGATATTTATTGAGCCGCTATTCTTTGATGAAATTATTTTCATTAATACGTTCAAATGCCTTTCGTATAATAGCTTGGAAACTTTTGAGGCGTCGATCGTCTTCATAGTCATTCGTACTCTAAAATATTCCACATTAAATAAGTTTTACCGGACATATTTATGCAAAAATAAATGAAATATTGTTTTACTTGACACTCTTTTACTCGATACTCTTCACAACACTTTCACCCTTCAATTTTGCTAGTGAGTTACTTTACTACTGTAGTAACAGTTTGTTTCGATAGCGCCTGTCAAAGTTACTCATGGTACCGATTTTCTATAGGAAACTACAAAAAACTTAGTCGATACGTTTTGTACTTGATGACTCATACTACCGATTTTAGTTCTGAAAGTAACCGCTAGAGGCGCTGCAAATTTTGCCATACAAGTTACGGCGTCGATATTTATTTATTTATTAAATCTATAAAGATTAGCACATAAAACTGTACAAAGGCGGACTTAATGCCTTAGGCATAATCTGCCAGTCGACCTTAGGGTGGTGCAGAAACATAACATAGCAGGTCTAACTTAATAAATAGACAAACAGAAGAGAAAACAAAAACAATAGTAAATACATACTTAGTAAATACATACTTAGTAGATACATACATAGCAAGCTATGCTGTAGTAAAAAAATAAATCCAACCAATCAGTGCTGTGATGATAATTATCGATATCGAGTAGCGACGAATACTATTACTTTAAACTCATGGTACAGTACAGACCATACAGTTTTTTATTCCGTTCGTTCCTATCTTTTACTACTTTGAATTCCTTTAAATCTGCTAATAAATAAGTTTAGAAAAAAAAATCGTTTATGATACGTTTTTCGATTTCGTTTTGTATCGATATATCGATATATCGCATCAAAATATATCCACTGAAAATATTGATATATCGAAGCCAAAATATCGAAATGTTTTCAACAATCCTATTTCGGACACGCACTTTCACCCGCGCCACTGCCCGCACCGCGCTGCCGGTGGCCACGCAAATCGCGCGTGTTGCCGCTCCCGCACCGCGCTGCCGGTACGGCCAAGCACTCAGTGTAGGTGAGGTTAAGCTTTTTAGCAATAGATGGCGTTATCTTAAATCAGCAAGTGTTCTACAACTATTTATGAAAATTAATTAACTACTGCGTAAATACCAAGAATATTTACGAAAATAAACCTAAATTAGGTCCAGTCATTTTACTATAACAAATATGCAATAAAGTAAAGCGCAACTCGGCATATTTTTTAGAAAATGATTTTTTTTAGTGCATCGAGCGGATACTAACACGACGTGTACCACTAGGTGATAAATAGGTACCGGATTACTATTATGATCGCTATGTCGTGATCCAGCCGGACTGAAAATGACACCGGCAAATGGCGGAAGACCGCTATAACTTTGCCTCACCCAGAAATTAAGCCACAACTTGACGCTGACACGTAAACACGAATTGCAATGAATACTCTCTAATGATTGCGGCCACTACACCTACATTACTATTCTGGGTTGCCCAATATGACTGTCGTCACATACCTGGCGGTAAGCTCTGTTTCAGCTTCTCTGCCTTCTCCTTGTCAGTGATGACCAGCGTGTACAGAAACCGCGAGCATCGCACTTTGAACTTCACATTTTCAGGGTTCTTCTTTATCTTGACAGCTGCAAACATGAACAGAATGAATACAAATGGTGTCACCATCTATCTATGTTAGGTCGTCTTGACATTTTTTGTCGCACTTACTGTAACACTTACAGTTAGGCAAACAATAAAAAAATAAATTTAGTAATTCTATACAAAAACTAATATTTATACCTTAACTGATTAGGTATATTTTATTTATTTTATTTTATTTTATATTTTATATCGGGTGCAAGCATATCAAATACTTTAATACATCTTACATACAACTATATATTATATATTAACCACATTTCGATGGCTCCCCGAATAAACGTGTAAGAGAAAATTGACAAATTTAAGCAAAAAATAAAAACATTTCTTCAATAACGCTTATTTTATTGTAAATATGTATAAATAATGTATAATCAAATAAAGGTAAAAAAATAACCTACAGACTTGTATATTTACTTTTTTTTTAAATACCAATGAATTTCAAGAAATTCATGAAAAACTATTTAATGTTTTTACTCTTGTGAAATCCACATGACTACGTCTCAGTCATATATCATTACACGTTTATTCGTGTAATAATACACAACGAATAAAATGTAACGTAATTTTACACTACTTACATTATTATTCTCCGTAAATGAAGTTTGGTTTTGAACCCAGCTATAACTATTTACACGCTTGTTTACAGTACATTGTTCTGCTGTAATATTATTGGAAAAATCGTATGCATTTATATTTATGTTAAAAAGGTCAGTTTTAATTTATGTAATACATCTTTGTTATTGCATGGTACAATAACTTATATAATTTCACAAAAAGAATAATTCCTCTCGTAATTCGTCTTCCAAACTATCATCATCATCATATCAGCCGAAAGACGTCCACTGCTGGACATAGGTCTCCCCCGAGCGTCGCCACAACGATTGGTCCTGTGCATCACGCATCCAGCGGATTCCCGCGACCCTGACCAGGTCATCGGGCCACCTTGTAAGTCACCACTCCAGAACCTTTCGTCCCGATCGACCATCTGTCCTGCGTGTAATGTGCCCTGCCCATTGTCACTCAAGTTTGGCGATTCTTCGAGCTATCGGGAACCTTGGTTCTACTGATGATATCTTCATTTCCGATGTGATTCCGCACGGAAACTCCGAGCATAGCCCTTTCCATTGCCTTTTGAGTGACTTTGAGTCTTCTTATGAGGCCCATTGCAAGCGACCACTAGCCTGATTCACGTAAAATCAAACAAGCCAAATATCGTTGAAGTTTTATAGTCGTTCGATCGAAGTCCTATCCAAAAGCGGCATTCACGATCTATCGACTTATTTCCAGTTACATTGATAAGTATTCTACCAGGATAATGTAATACAGATGTTTTTTTTAAATCGACGAATTTCAAACGGCTATAAAATCGGTGTCGCTCAAACTCGATTGATGGATGTGAATACGGAAATGGTCTAAACGACTAAATCGCTACGATATCGTTACGGTTTTCATTACGTGAATCGGGCTACACGTTTCGGAGCCATAAGTCATCACTGGCAACACGTACTGGTCATATCATAGACTTTCGTCTTGAGACACTATGGTATATTGGATGAGAAGACACCGCGCCGCTTCCCAAATGCTGCCCAGCCAAGTCAGATTCAGATTCGACGATTGACCTCTTTCTCGAAGTTAGACCTACCCAACTGGACCGTCTGTCCCAGATAAACGTAGTCGTCCACAACTTCGAGTGTAGAGTCTCCGATCTTGATAGGAGTGGGTGCTACATGGATGTTAACCATGAGTTTAGTTTTGTCCATGTTCATTTTAAGACCCAGTCTTTCGGAGGCTCTACTCAAGTCACCGATTTTAGAACGCTTGTGCGTGTAGATAGGATGACCACCATGTACCGGTGGCGCATCGCCGTACGTCTGGTGGTCCGATGATGGAACGGACTAGGCGGAAATAGGCCTAGCGCGCACTGCCGTGCGTTTTTCTCTAACGCAAAATCTGTGAAGTATGGAGTGCCATAGAAGTGCGCGCACGGCGGTGAAATAAACGCATGCGGAAGTCACCGTAGGCCTCTCGCTACAAATTTGCGGTGAATCTACCGCACATATTTTTGCATCGCATAAAGATCTATGAAGTGCCGCGCTCTGCGGTAGAAAAAACGCATTGAGGCACTCAGTTGCTGTTGGGACGCGACACAGCTATGTCGTTACCTGGCGTTTCTCCGGTAACGGAGGCGCGAGCATCGATCGCAGATTTAGATATTCAACTTTTAATTAATGCAATTGTATCGTGTAAGTACCTGAATATTCGGACAGAATATTGAAGACAAGGATGTGGTAGGAAGTTTATAATATTGTTATTAATAATTAAAGCGTATATAATTAATAATGAAACCATATTGACAAATGCTTGTACCAATGTCTATTATGTAAGCATGGGCGGTGACAGCTTTGCTTACTTCTGCTGACAAGGGGTAGGTGGGAGTTGATATTTGCAAAAAAAACTGCTTTTGTAATATTTGAACGGCCCCATAATGTAAATGTCTAGTCGAAGCTATAAACAGTAGCATATGCTATGTCCCTCCGTAGGGTTCAAGCTGAATCCGTACCAAATTTCATCAAAGTCTGTTCAGTAGTTTCACCATGAAAACGTAACAGACTGACAGAGATTTAAAATATTAAGTACGAATTATCATTTTATCTTTCTTTAACTTTATTAGTTTCTGCTATAGACTTCGCCTGCTTGTAGGTAAGTGGGAAAACATTCTAGAACGTAGGTAGCTACTACTCGGGATAAAAAATATTCTACTTATATATCGGATTCCAGAATATGGTCTAGTCTTGTACCAAATTTCAACGAAGTTCATTCAGTCCTTGGAGCATGAATCAAAACATGATAACATGACCTTGACTCAGAAAAACTGCTTATTTTCATGTTATAAAAGAACCTAGATCGTTATATCTTACGAAAAAGAAGCCCTTCATAATCCTTAAGGCCGTCATGGGATGTACCCAATACCGTTCGGGAACCCTTTTTTAGGTAATAACAAATAAAATAAAGAAAGTGACTCTTGTATGGTAGTCCATAACGATGACATGTAAGTACCACAGCCGGAGTTCGAATGACATAAAACCTTTTTATAAAAAAATAACCGACTTCACTAAAAAATTTAATTGAATTTAAGGAGATCCCCCGATTTCGCCAAAATTCCATCATCAGATCCCAGCTTGGTGACTATGGGACCATTTGGGAAGTATACCTTTCCCAACAAAAAAATAATTTTTCAAATCGGTTGGCACAGTGGCGTGCCTGATGCCTTTACAGGGGGCAAGCCAAGGAATCTTGACCTATCTACTTCTTACCTAAAATTCCTAAATTAAAAAAAAATCTCGTGCTACCATGTGCCATCAGGTGTCATCTGTGCAGTAATGCTGATTTTAATTGCTACACTACTATTAACAAGTATAATGTTAATAGTAAGTAATAAATAATGATAACAAAAGCACACCACACCAACTTTATCATCATACCAATAATCGTGAAGTTTGATTTACTTTGTATAAATACATGTATAGAAAAAAAAAAATTGTATTCTAATTCAAATTGTCTTTCTTTAAAAATCATTTTATTATTTACATCAGCGTAAAAAGTTGGTGAACGTTTTAATCCTACCAACAGCTGATTTTCAATTGCAATCAAAGATAATTCGGAAAGCCGCTCTTGTTGTCGAGTGCCGGCCGGCCGAGATGGTCAGCCAATAAGTAAAACTATTAATTTGAACTTAATGAATAGCTAATGTAAGGTTGAGTTGAGTGTGAAATAAAACAACCGAGTACTAGATACTGATCTAATGTTATCCTAAATTGAACTCTATTGACAGGACGGTAACTAAATGGCGGAGAATCTTAACACCGACTTCTAATTTGACGCCAACGCCATCTAGTTATGAATGTGTAACTAATACATAAATTTTTGAAATCTTGATGTTTCAAACACTTGTTCTTTATAATAATATGTAATATTATTGGCAAATACTCACAATTGAAACAGCGGTAGCTTTTCGTTGTTCGCTTTTTTAAAACACACTTATCATAACTGTCGAGAAAGAGAACCAACTTTCTATTGGCGGTTTACCAAAACTAAAGAACGAAATAACAGCATTCAAGTACTTTTGAGAATTTTCATGGCACTAGCGAAGTTATTTGAGTCATACCTGATGTATTCCAAGCATTGTTATTAACTTTTCTGAGAAATATTCAAAATAGTAAAGTTACAAGATTATATTTATCTTTAAAACTCAAAGCCTACCTAGCCAATATCGATTCCACACAATAATATCCACACAGAACCACAAGTATAGTTTCCGAATTCATAAACTGTTAAATGACGGAAAACAAAAAAAAAACTATCAAAACAATAATTACGTACAACACGATAACCGATCAAAGCAAATTTGAACTGAGTACTTTTTAGTTCGTACAACTTTACGCGTCATAGAGGGCGCCTCGTATATATGCGTAAAAATTTATGTCAAAAAAAACCATTCATAAATTTACCAAAGCCCTGCTTTTTTTTTAGAACAAAATGTTCGACGAGCATTTGCACACAATAACAAATTACACCCACACACACTCAAAATTTGACGTTTTTATATCAAAAGTAGAGATAGAAGATAAAGCCTCATAAAAGCCTTTGAGGCAGAAAAAGACAACAACACATTAGTGTTCATCTCTTTCTTTTGTTAAGTGTTAGAGTGAGATCGGAGAGATTTCGCTCAGAATGGCATCCTCGCTTCGCCTTGGTATCGTCGTATGAATGATTTTTGAATTTCGCACAACACAGTGGCAACTTAGCATAACCGCGTAAGCGCGTGAAGTTTAATGTTTAGATTTTTGTGATAATTAATTGATTGGTCGTGTTCGATTTAGGTGAGGTTTTGGTAGGTCAAGCCGGGCTTTTTGGCTTGTACTGCTTGCACGCCACTGGGTCGGCAAACGACGAAGTTATGCACGAACACACATAAAAAAAATACAAACATCCGAATTGAGAACCTCCTCCTTTTTTAGAAGTCGGTTAAACCGTGCGTTTTTTTCACCGCAGTGCGCGGCCCCGTGAATGCGTTTATTCTACTGCACGTTAGAATAAACGCACCGCATTCCACCGCAAGGCAGTGCGCGCTAGGCCTTAGGTTATGCAATTCCGACGCACACTCCCTGAAATGCAACCGGTCGAAAACCAACAGGCTAGCAACACGGCGACGATGCTCAAGCTAGCAAGCTACTTTGAAGCCTCAACTCGACGAGTGCATCATTGCCAATTATCTTTCTGGCTCGCCTCTCAATTACCTCAAGTGCATTAACCTGGTATCAGGCAGATCCGTCCCAAAGATGAGAGCAATACTCCATACACGATCGAACTTGCGTTTGATAAAGTTTGAGCAGCTGTTCCGGCGTGAAGTACCTACTGTTTGACTTTCGCGAGGATTCCTAGCTTTTTTGCAGCAAGTTGAGCTTTTGCTTCGATGGATGGCCCAAAGTTGAGTTTTGACGTCAGCGTAACACCAAGGTCAAGATGCATACACCCTGGAAAGTTGGAACGGGACTGAATTGGCTCCTTTTAGCGGAAAATAAACACGCCTGGGTTTTTGCAGCATTGAACCTGACCAAATTGGCTTCACCCCATACTGCCTTCAAGCACTCAACCTCTCGGAGAGACTGGATCGGTGACCCACTACCACGCGCGCTCGCTACTACTCTACACTACTCGGATGGACCGGTCACTCAGGAAGTCTGCGATTCAAGTACACAAACCAGCAGTTAAACCGAAAGAAGGACGTTTATTAATAAGGATTTTGTGCCAGACCCTATCGAAAGCCTTCGAGATGTCGAGGGAGACGGCAAGCACTTCTCGATGGCTTCACTCCAGATATGAATGGCATATGCTAGATCTCCAGTTGACCGATTTCGGCGAAAGCCGTATTGACGGAAAATGGACATTACGGATATTGGTCGGTAGTTAGCTGGGTCAGCCCGACTTGCCCCAATTGTTAGAAATTTGCATACATTTCCAAAATTAAAAAAACATCACAATTCTACTCAAACGTCTGTAGGTTTTAACATGTTTATTCTTATGTACTAGGCGACTCAAAAAGCATGTAATAGCAGCATAAACTATTATTCCTGTAATTTTAAACTTAATTATTTCCCTAGAATAAAAAAATACACTATAATAATAGGCGTATAGATAGGTAAAAAAACGAAAAATGAAACAAACAAAAAAAATTCGTGTAAGAACTCTTGCACGTTTATTCAGGGGGGGGCATCAATTTAAACTTTCAGTCGTGGAAATTACAGACACAATAGAAAGATGCCCCGGCGGTCGCTTGAGGTTTAATGAATTAAAATGCAGCAGATAATTTACATGCAGTAAAAAAGTAATTTAACAAATTATTTTAGGTGAGTTTAGCTGATTTTTATTTTCAATGGATTCAAAGAACTAATCATAGTGGGACATTCAGACATTATAGGCTGTTTGTGCTATGATACTATGCTTTAGATGTTCTCATGGACATCCATAATTGTGTAGTTATTCCATTGATATAATATTTTGATGTGACCTTTGGCACAGTGGTTGAGTGTCTGGCTGCCATACTACATATCGCAGGTTCGATTCCTGCATGGATCAAATATTTGTATGAGCTACAGATAATAAAAGTGCTTACTGAAGTAACTCAATCCCAAGCCTTTTATTTTCTTTGATTCTCAAGATAATCTTTTTAACCAACTTCAAAAAGTTTTTTTTTTTAGTATGTTCACCGGTTTCTCTGTCAATTGTGGATTGACTTTGAATTTTTTTCGAAAGGTTATACTTCCAAGTTGGTCCCATAGAAATGTGGTGATGAACTTCGAAGATCAATTCGAAGAAATATAAAGCCGAAAGGTAGGCCTGGGCTTGTCATGCAATGTTTTGTTAAATAACAAATTTAATTTATATTAAACATTTATCATTTTCAAACTGTACAAGCTGTGCAAACCTGTAATTTACAAATTTGGACAGATTAATTCATTAACCATTCAATCGTGGAAATTACAGACACAAATTAAACCAAGCGAACGCCGGAGTTTGCGCACCTATTGTCTTTCTATTGTCTGTGATTTCCACGATTGAAAGGTTAAACTACTAGCCAGTTAACCAGAGGTCAGAATTAGTAGTTATTCATGTAGGTACTTGCTTTGAAACGTTGATATTAATATAAATCTTCCCAGGATTTCTAATAAAAAATTCCATGTAGCCAACAATATTACCAAAAAATAATAACAATAAAAACCTCACGAGATTGATAAGACAAATAAAGCATAGATAATTATAATTAACATACAATTTTTATTAGTATTTTTCATTGAAAAAGATCTCTCTAAGTATGTCAACTGAGATGAAAATAACAAACATCATTAACACAGGAAGAAATGTTTTCCTGCTATATTTCTGATAGTCATAAAAAAATTCTGCTCTATAAATTTAATCTCAGGATTTATGGCGCACACACACACAACATTATTCTTTCGCTGTATGAAATCAGTATAAGTACCTAGGTATTTAAATAACTACCTAATTGTGACCTCTGATGATAAGCTAAATGTAAAATCTCTTGTCTACAGCTAATTGACCATCTGCTTCGAGAGCAGTAATCCAATGTGCTGACTAAACTGTCTATGGTGTAGTACATAGATTTGTCCAGCGACATATCTCTCTAATTTATTTAGCAAATCTTTCTGCTAGCCTTCTGGGAGAAAATGAAACTCCCAGGCCCTATCAGTTTTCAAGTTTCTAATAATAATGAATTAAAGAAATAAAGAATTTTAGATGCCCGGTCACACAGTATCAACCACTCAGGCAAGAAACATTCTTGAAATGAAGACAACTCTCAGCCCCCATTAGCAGTATTTAATTAACTTGTTTAAGGCTAGGTATGTACTGGATCAATAATTAGAGAAATTTTAATTATTATGTTTAAGTAACGTTGTGCCGTCAATCAGGCGTTCTCTCCAAACAAATCTTCCAAAACCAAAATATTATTACTAATAATAAACATTGCACTTACATTTAGCGTCTTTCCTGCGTGCCTTCAGCAGAAAGTCTTTAATATCTTTGATTTCACGCGGCTGGAATGGAATAACAACATTGGATCTCAAGTATAACAAAATTAGGAAGCGGAATCAATATAGCTCATAAACCACTGTACTAATATACTTTCCATATAGGCAAATAACAATTGTTTAGAACATCAATATTTTCTTACCATGTTGAAGACGATTATGTTCAGCGTCAAACTGGAATGAAAACGATAGATTGATTTTAAATATAACTTGCGAACGGTTCACCACTATTAATATTTTAAAATTACATTTAAAAAATATAAAAAGCACTAATCTTCTGAAAGATTCCGTCGGATTTTAGGGCAAATCCATTAAAACTCTTTCACAACTCACCTGCTAAACTTCTCAAAAGAGGGTTTTTTGACAATGACTTTGACAGCTAAACCTTACATTTTTTTTCAGTTTTCCCCTTAGGTAAGGCTTAAGTCGTTTGACCATATCGCCTAGTCTATCGTCCACGTTTTCTTGTGTAATAAATCAATAACAATGTCTTTCGTATTAAAATATCATAGTTGCTTCTTTTGGTTTTACTGTCTTTTGTAATAAGTCCATTAATTTTCCATATCCATTTTTCATATTTTTTGTCAAATCCAAGGTAAATATTAGCGATAAAAGAACCGTCGTGGCGTAAAGTGAAAACAACATTAGAGATTTTTTTTTTATGGCAATCTGCCGTAGACTTCGGCAATTTCTGTGTCCAGTGTCCGTGTTCCAGTGTCATGTACAGTCGTGTAAATTAAACTAGGTGCTGGTGATTACTCATGGGTATTAGTGAGGCTTATTAATTGATAGCTTTCAGTTTTTGTGGATATCCGTTGAGGTCTGGAACAACATAAATAAAGGTGTATGAGGGATACTTGTCTCAGGGGAACAGTTAAAGTAAAACCACTATGTAAATCACTGTAAGTACTGTTATAATATTCAAAAGTTTACACTGTAAAGGGTACGAAAACCTAATGTTATAAACTTGCTTCGGTAACACTCGATACACATATTCACTCGTGAGAGAACTCCACGCGACTGCCACGCGCATTTGCCGTGCGGACGTTAGTGACGTCCGGCCACGCCTACGAGTGCGAAAGGGATGCACTATCTAAGTATCTTGTCGGTACGCGACCGCGGGACGCTCTTATAGGGTGTGTGGATGCGTGTGTTGCTATATACTCCCCCTCCAGTACTGGAGAGCGCCTTCGCTCCTGGACTGGTACGTTATCAGCAGCCTTAGCTGGACGTCCGCGGTTCCTCTTAGGAATAACGGGTGTCGGTAAAGTATCTACACTACCTTGGTATCGGGTAAGATCTTGAGTGTGATATTTCCTTAAAATAACATCAGGCTGTTCCGTGTTTGCGATCGTGTAGGTCGTAGGACTAACCTTTTTAGTAATGATATAAGGACCATCGCGGCGTGGGTAAAATTTGGAAGTAAGATCCTTAGAACCTTTGCTTAACAGGTGTGACTTAAGCATTACCAAATCGCTTATCTCAAAGGTGTCAGCAGGACGGCGCGACGTATCGGCATATTGCTTTGTTTTGTCCTGTTGTGCTTCCACGCGTTCACGAATCTCAGAAAAGGAGTTTAAGAACTTCCTTAGATAGAGAGTTACCTGCGGGATGAAGTTTTCTTTGTTCAGGATTGTACGTTGATCATGAACAACTTCCGAAGGCGACCGCATTTCTCTTCCGAAAGATAAATAAGCAGGTGACTTACCTGTTGTTCGACATTTTGCGCTATTCATAGCAAATCGGATCATCGGCAGTTTCTTCGGCCACGACGTGTGGTCGTCTTCTACGAGGTGTGCTAACATTGCCTTTAAGTCACGATTTTTCCGCTCTGCGGGATTGGCTTCTGGGTGATAGAGTGGGATGAAATTCTGTTTGATGTCCAGGGCTAACATACATTGGCGCATCACTGCGGAAACAAACTGGACACCGTTATCTGAAATGATTCTACGAGGTAAACCGAATCGCATAAAATATTCTTCGATAAGAACATAAGCACAAGCTTCAGCTGTAGCTTCTTTAAGAGCAAATAGCTCCGTCCATCGGGTAGCAGTGTCTTCAACAAGTAAGATCCAACGCTCCCCCTGGTCTCCTTCCGGTAGGGGACCGAATAAATCTATGGCCAACACCTCATTACGCTGGTTCATAACTGGCGTCTGTAGTAACCCTGGGGGTTTGGCGTTGTTGGCTTTATAACGTTGGCAAAGGATGCAGGCTTTGACATAATCGGTGATTATTCTCCGCATCCCTGTAAAATAAAACACCTGTGCTACCTTCTGGTAGGTTCTATCGATACCTGGATGGCAAGCTGTTGGAGAATCATGTAATTCTTTCACAATATCTGCAACTTGACCAGCAGGAATCACTAACTGAGGTGATTCACTATCGGAGTCTGGGTTAAAACGATACAGCACACCCTGATCAAGGAGGTAACCCCTTTCTAACCACTTTTGGGCTGCGATATCATCGGGTCCCTCTAATTCTTTAATTATCTTTAGCAATTCCGGGTCCGAAGTCTGTTCCGAACGAAGCTGGCTAGGCGTCTTCGTGGGCAGATCACAAATTACAGAACAAATACCGCAATGCTTGCGAGATTCGTCAGAGCAAACCGGTCTACTCAGAGTATCTGCCACGACATTTGCCTTACCAGGAGTGTACTGGAATTGGATATCAAATGACTGGAGCTTTAGAGCCCAACGGACTAATCTACCAGTTGGCGATTTGAGTGACAGCAACCAACGAAGAGGTTGATGATCACTGCCAATTACGACTGGTTGGCCGTCAAGATAAGGTCGAAAACGCTCTACCGCCCACACTACAGCGAGTGCTTCGCGCTCAGTAGTGGAGTAGTTGCGTTCAGCAGCAGTAAGGAGTCTACTGGCGTATTCAATTGGCCTTTCCTGATTACCCTCCCCTTGTAGCAAAACTGCGCCTAAGGCATAGTTACTTGCGTCGGTGCGCAGAATGAAGGGACGACTAAAATCAGCTTGCACCAGTATTGGAGCTGTGGTCAAAAGACGCTTCAGCTCATTAAATGCTTGAGTCTGCTCTGAGCTCCAAGACCACACTTGATTTTTCCTCGTCAAGCGTGTTAAAGGTTCTGCAACCTTAGAGAAGTTAGGTATAAATTTTCTGAACCATGAACATGTTTGCAAAAAGGTCCTCAGATGCTTTAAGTTATCTGGTTCCTTCATGTCGAGTACAGCACTCACCTTTCCTGGGTCAGTGGAAACACCTTCTTGTGTAATGACATGACCTAGATACTTAACGCTTTCCCTGGCGAAAGAACACTTCTCCCTATTTACATGGAGATTGTACTCTTTCAATCGCAAGAAAACTTTTTCCAGGTCTTGTAGGTGCTGTTGGTATCCTTGGGATATTATTAGCAAATCATCCAAATAAGCTAGTAAAGTTACCTCTTGCAGGGCAGAGCAGGAGCGAAGACCATCAATGAGCCGCTGAAAAGTCGCTGGCGCGTTCCGGAGACCAAACGGCATTCTTTTAAAACGGAAAGTGCCTAGAGGACAGATAAAAGCAGTTTTATCCTTATCAGCCTCCCTAACCTTCACTTTCCAGTATGAAGATCGAAGGTCAAGCGTACTCATGTAGCAGTCTCGTTTTGTGCTCTGAAGTAACTCATCGATGCGTGGCATCGGATATGTGTCGGCCTTGGTAATAGCGTTTAAGCGTCTGTAGTCGACGCAGAAACGGATACCTCCATTGGACTTAGGCACCATCAGCGCCGGTGAACACCAAGCCGATTCACATTCTTCTATTATATCGTCTTGTAACATCTTACCTATTTCAGCTTTCATTAACTGCTTCTTCGAAGGGTTAAGGCGGTAAGGAGGTACAGCAATTGGTGGGTGCTCACCTGTGTCAATGCGGTGCTCAGCATATGGTGTTGGGCCTCCCCCTGCTTCAAAGATGTCAGCGTGCCTGGTAAGAATGTCAGCGAGCGCTTGTCGCTCAGCTGGCTTAAGGTGAGTACCTTCATCCTTCCTAAGTACATCTGTCGAGGCGCAAGACACACTACGAGAGCTAGGTTCGAAGCACAAGGTATATTTTTCGGTATTATTGTTACTAAAACACCAAATATTTTTATGAAAGTCAATGACTACACCAGCCGCAGTTATAAAATCGATACATAATAATGTTTCATTATTGGTCGAATCAGGAAAAATTAAAAATGGCATCCTAATAACTATCGTTTCTAAAAACACATCTAATGTAGTGGTAAGTACGTCCATTGTACGAATAACGCCGTCAGCGAGTTTGATTTCCCGAGTGGAGGAGCTGAGGGGATGACCTTGACGTAGAAGGAGAGTATACAGCGTATGACCCGCAATGCAGTGCTTAGCAGCCGTATCAACCAACGCGGTACCGTTGATTCCTAAAATTTTTATTTTAAAAATAGGTCTGAGGTTGTGGCCGCGTGGTGAAATCTCTCCACTACATATTATACAATTATTACAATTACAAGTACCATTAGTGCTACTTATATCATTTTGTGAACCTGTACACAAAATTTTAAAATTTGAGTTACACCCATTTTCTTTATCATTAGTGTTAATTACATCATTTTGTGAATCTGTACACTAAAAATTAAAATTCGAGTTACACCCATTTTCGTTTTCATTAGTGTTAATTACATCATTTTGTGAACTTAAACACAAAATTTTTTTGCGTTACACCCATTTTCGTTTTCGGAGTCGGTTTGTTTATATTTTAATGTCGAACATTCCTGCGACACGGGAATCGATTGAGATTGAGACGTATTTAAACTCGGAAACGATTTATTGTTATTTTCCCGGGCACAAAACTGTTCGGCATTCGCAGGGTTAAATATTTTAAGCGACTTCTTATTACGATCAACAACATTATTATTATAAAAATTATGTCTAGAATTATTATTTAAAGGTTGTGAATTACAATCTACGAGTAACTTAGTATTACTAACACAATGTAGTTTATTATTATTACTAGAGTCTTTTAATGTTGACGCGATCTTTTTCGATGAAAAATTTTTATTTACAGATAAACATTGCGTTTGTTTACAAACTGCACGAGATCGAACACAATAAAAAGATTGATCACTTGGCTTTTTAACACTACCGTTATCACGCACTTCCGCAGAGTTATTATTGGACTGGGACTCACCTCGGTTTTGTAACTTACGACACTTGTCTTTGGTGTGCCCATACCGCTTACAGTATGAACACGCAGGACGTTGAGTCTTCGCAGTCGCCGCGGCGGAGTCCCGTGATGGCGGCGCGGGCGCGGGCGGCGCGCGCTGCGACTGGGGCTGCGCCGTGTCAGCGGCGGCCGGGGTGTCGGTGAACGGCGCGCGATTGACCGCGGCGGGAACGTCGCTGGTCGGCGCGCGTGCGGCGGCGAGTTGTGTCTTCGTATTATTATTGTATTTAACGTCGAAAGAGTCTTCAATGTTTCGTGCGAGGCGGAGTAATTCGGAGAAGTTTATGCATTCTTCTCTCCGCAGCCTTTTCTTCATCCTGCTGTGGAGGAGGCCGTACGTTATGTCGATCTCCGCAGACTCTGATAAATCACCTATTGGTATTCTGGACAAGAGAGCACGAATACGTGCAACAAACATATCCGTGTTTTCGTTTTGTTGTGGCGACGCGAATATTTCTAGATAAATACGGTGCGGTGGCCGTCGATCGCCGTAGGCACTTATTAAGTTTTCTTTGGCCTGTCGCCATGATAGCACTGAATGCTTAATTCCTTGCCACCACGTGGCTGCTTCATCTTTGAAGAGGTAGGCTAGTCCGCGAAGAATATTTGCTTCCGGTACCTGTGCGCATTCGCTATATGCTTCGATAGCGTCGATAAATGCTTCTACAGATTCATTTGGTCGGCCGGAGAAGGTGGCTTTGCAGCGAGTCAGTGTATTTTGTCCAGGTAAAATGATCGATTCCGGAGTCGATGCATTCACACGCGATACCGAGTCGAGCAATTCCCGAAACGCTTCTGTTCGGGAACGCTGGAGAGCAGCGATTATGGATGCTACGCCTTCAGCCGAGAACGTAGCGTTCGCGTCGGCGGCACGCGGCGAAGAGGAGGCATGTCCGCCATCTTGTTGTGCGGACGCCTCGATCGGCGAGTTGGATCGCGAGGGGACGGATAATACGTTAGCATCTTCCCTGCGATTTTCACTACCCGATCTACTCCTGGTCGTTGGCATTTTCACTGAATTTATCACACTGAACAAAAGTTACTGAATGTTACACGAAGAAACGTTGGGGCGCCATATATGAGGGATACTTGTCTCAGGGGAACAGTTAAAGTAAAACCACTATGTAAATCACTGTACTGTTATAATATTCAAAAGTTTACACTGTAAAGGGTACGAAAACCTAATGTTATAAACTTGCTTCGGTAACACTCGATACACATATTCACTCGTGAGAGAACTCCACGCGACTGCCACGCGCATTTGCCGTGCGGACGTTAGTGACGTCCGGCCACGCCTACGAGTGCGAAAGGGATGCACTATCTAAGTATCTTGTCGGTACGCGACCGCGGGACGCTCTTATAGGGTGTGTGGATGCGTGTGTTGCTATAGGTGTTAATTACTGTTAGAAAAGTAAAACATATACATATATACTTACAGTTGACTGTGACATAATATATTACAGAGTATTAGAGTTTAATATTATTAGAAGATATAAATTTAATAAAAGCGCATATAATTTGGGGATTTGGAAAAAATGAGAGAAGATGCCGGACGTTGACAGGATTTTGAATTTTTAATTTTTTAATAATGTTATCAAAAGTAAAAGCACTATTTAGACTGCAATTTAAAAATATGTGGTCTAGCGTTCCATCGTCTAGCCCACATTCACATACGGAGTTATCGCGGACCCTAATTTTGTGAAGAAAAACTGGGTGTACCCCAGTTTTAGAGGCAGTGGCCAATGCGGATTCTGCAGATAACAGAAGTGACGGTTTTTGGAGCTTCCTTAAATTTGTAAAACCAGGGTTTAGACGGAATGGTTGGTTGAATAGACGCATACAAACCACCCTTTGATTTACTGGTTTCGGACCAGTGATCCTGCCACGATTTGAAAAGGTCTGGTTTCGCTTTGTGGATAAGGTCGTAAATTTGGACATGGTAGTGCTTCTTGTCAGCCAAACTACTAGAGACCGCGCCTTTAGCTGCTATATCCACTACCTCATTGCCTCTAATATTAACGTGACTGGGAATCCATACCAATATGATCTCTATGTTGTTTTTAGAGCAAGAATATAGAATAGTTTTAATTTCTAGGATGATAGGGCTCCGGAGGCAATCCTTAAAAGAACTTTTAATGATAGCCTCCAAGGCACTTCTGGAATCAGAGAATATGACTGCTTTAGTAATTGCTGAATGGAAGGAAATAAAGAGACATGCCTCGAGGATCCCAATGCATTCTCCAGTAAAAACCGAAGACTCAGGAGGGCATTAAAATTAGAGAAATAACTGGGAATTGGAGTTATAGACAGCAACACCAGTTTTACCATCAGTGGTTAATTTTGAAGCATCTGTATAAAATTTGTAATGATTAGGCCACCAATCACTGACAAGAGCAAGAAAATGGTCGTTAGCATTGGTGGTGTTCTTATCCAAACCAATGGAGGAGATAAAATTTGGGACAAAATTTAAAATTTCGTAAGGACATGAATAAAGTGGGAATTTATTACACTGCAGAATGGGGGAGTTCACTTCTACATTGCGTATTCTTCTGAATGCATTAATAATTAAAGGGGGGTCTTTATGTCTCCAGTATTCGGTCTGTCTACATAGATAATCTAGAATGGAAAGTTTAGCGAGGATAAGATTGTTGCTAAGAAAATATGCCTTGTAGATAAATTTGTCGGCCAGATATTGTCTACGAAGAAGAAGGGGAGGGTCGCCACTTTCAACTTGCAAAGCGTTGGTTGGGGTGGACCGCATACAGCCCAATACAATGCGGAGGGATTTTGACTGGATGGTCTCAAGTTTAGCCAATGCGACTTTGCCACAGGGCTCCAGGAGGAAAGAGCCATAGTCAAGCAGGCTCCTAATTATAGCATTGTATATGAGCTTGAGGGTAAAGGGGTGAGCACCCCACCAAACACCTGCCAGAGCGCGTAACAAATTGATCTTCTTTTCGCATTTATTGGAGATATAATTGAGATGAAAGACCCCAGACAGCTTACAGTCCAGAATGACAACAAGAAATTTCACTTTATTTTCGGCCTTGATTGGACATCCTTCAATTTCAAGGTGAGCATGCGGAATGACACGTTTACGTGAGAAAACTACTATGGAGCTTTTGGGAGCTGACAAACTAAGCCCATGAGAAATTAACCACTGGTTAAGGGAATTGAGGGATATTTGCATGGACTCCGTAGCACGTTCAATGGAGGATGAGGATATGTATAGACATAGGTCGTCTGCATATTGTAGGATCTGGCAATCACTGTTAAGCGAATTGTGGAGATCAGAGGTGTAAATACTGTACAGAAGCGGACTTAGGACAGAACCCTGGGGGAGCCCGCGCCAAACAGTTCTGGGGTCAGATAATTTTCCTGGAACATGGAGTCTCACATTGCGGCCTGACAACAGATTGCTGATACAGTTTACTATCTTTTCCGGAATACTCAGCTGGCGTAGTTTACTTCTGAGTACAGAAAGAAGGACACTGTCGTAAGCTGCAGAAATATCAAGGAACACCGCCAGGACAGACTCGCCTTTGCTGAAGGCAATCCGGGTGTCCGCCATAAAAATTCCGATACTGTCCATAGTACGAGTTGAAGTTGAAGTTATTTCCTCATTACAGCAATTTACAGAAACCAAATCTATATTCACATCATCATTGTCAAACTTATATTCACAGAGTACATTTTTCTAAACTATGTTTATACAATTTAAAAGTTTTATATATATTGGAATTGGAATATACAATAACTTTACATAAAAAAGTAAAAAAAACTTACAACTTATGTCCTTTACAGTTTCGGTTATAAATTTGTACAAATATATATAGGTTGTGGCAATCATAAGCAGTTCCTGAATGCATTGCGGGACCTTATCAGGCTTTTTATAAATATTTAGAAGTCCCTACATCTGACAACACAAGGCGCTGAATATTGAAAGACGAACACTCAAAGAAGATATGGTGCAAAGATCAGTCTTTGCACCATATCTTCTTTGAGTGTTCGTTTGTTTGAAAGTTCAGACTTTCTGTAATTGACCGTACTCACAAAAAGGGGAAGTAGAGTTAGCGCAAGCGCAAGATAAGTTGGCGCGTGGCCGAAATTGGAAACTAATCGTTTGCCGCCATCTTGACGTTTATGTCATGTGTCAGGAGAATGTGTTGTGCTCTGTGTTTTTTATCGTTTCTAAAGTAAATAGTCGTCATTATTAAACCAAAAGTGATTAAAAGTGCTAGCAGGGTATCTTGAAAGTCAAACGTGTTTGTGAAGAAAAATGAGAAAATATTGGGCCTACGGTACCTACCATTTTTCAAAATTAGACGCATTTGTCAAATAATTTTTCGTGTGACCACAAAGAGATTTAAAGAGATACAATAGAGCGGCTATCAGGAGAAATGTCTTAGAAAAACTGTCATCCTATATCTCAGTGACGCCATCTAGCTTTGAATAGCAATCACGCGAATTAAATTTGTCAAAATGTGTATAAATCTAACTATTGCTCGGTAGGTGGCCAGGAGCTTTACCATGATATGTTAAAATGTCAGTAGTACGAACGAAAAAGGATTTAACAGTTCGGTTTAGGTCGTAAAATAGATCACGTTATGAGCTCGTGGTAGAAGCTTCAGCGTGTGCCAGTGGCGTAGCTTGGGGAGGGGAGGGCGGTGGGGGCCATGACCGTAGGCGGCATACGAAAGGAGGCGGCAGAAAGCGCCAATTTATTTATTTGGAAAAAAAAACATAGATATTCGAAATTACGAGCGCAATGTTACATACGTGCCAAGCAAATTTTGATGTCGATGTTAAGTCTACCCTGCGTGCTGCAGCAGGTATATTGCTTTTTATTAATCCAAGTTCATTCTCTGACGTAACAATGTCGGACCAAGCTCAACCATGGCTTGGCACCGAGTGTGTTCACGCTGACGCGATTAAACACGCGCATACCGACCTTGGGCCAACACTCGTATGCGCAAGGCAAGTGACGTGACTCTTAAGGTGTTGGCCGAATAGGGAACAAACCCCGTTGGTAGTAAAGCGTTTTGGTCCCCGGCAAACTCGAGTGAATCGAGCTTCTGCCGTCCCTCACCTCCGCCACTGCTGAAACCCGACGGGTCCCTGGCTCACACCGCTGGGGAGAAAGCAAACTTAATTGCCTCTTTTATTGCGTTATCTTCGCGTCTGAATTCCGGTGACGCACCGCCCCCTGTTTCTCCTGATGGGTACGTGACGAGTATGTATGTTCGTATCCATCAGAAAGACGTACGTAAGAATAAAGCTAGTGGCCCCGACGTGATACCTGCAGTCGTTCTTAAAACTGGTGTTCTTAAACATAATAAACAACAAAGGGCGGCGTATTTCTGGTCGACCCCAAGCGGCGAAAACCCACGCTACGCCACTGGTGTGTGCTAGGTAAGGTTAAACTTTTCAGCAATAGATGGCGCTATCATAAAATCAGCAAATGTTCTAGAACTATTCATGGAAATTGTTGAATTTTAATTAATTACTGCGCAAATACCAAGAATCTTTACGAAAATAAACCGAAGTTAGGTCCAATAATTTTACCATAACAAGATTTGCAATAGCGTATAAGGGATGAGAGTGATTCGTAAATGAAAGGCGTAGTTAGTCTTTGATGTCTGAACAAGATCTGTATATTTTCTATAATTACACCCTATTTATATTTACAATGGTACTTATGGAAGTAGTGTCTAGCCTAAGATATTTACAAACGTGCGTCGTTATTTCTCAAACAGAGGGCGCTTGAGGTGCTGCACATTAAACGCACTGAGCGGGCTGCTCACCGCGCATGCGCGACTTAGAACACGGCGCAATTCTGTCGCGATTCTATAAATACGTGTCGCGCGCAGAGCGCGATCTTTTTCCCCGTCGAGACGTCACCGAGTGAAGATCTGCGCTGCGCGAGGCCACGTGATCCATCTGCGAGGGTGCTGTGGCTTATGCTTAGCGCTTATAAGCTTATCCTATTTCTTCATTTGTCGTAAAACGTGTTGCTTCACTGTTTCTATAACAGACGTTGTCGTAAACGTGTTGATTCACTGTTTCTTTAACAGAACATGGTCGAAAACGTGGTAATTGGTTCTGAGGTATTGGTAACTGGTATCTGGTGTGGTGGTACGGTGGTACGGTGGTTTGTGGTTTTCTGGTAACAGGTACTGTGTCACTACATCACTCCCCCCTTAAGTGAAGCGTACGTTCGGTTTCACCGTGCGACCGGTTCTTGTGACGTAGGTGTGCTTGGGTGGTGCGCTCGATGTTGGCGCTGCGGCTGGCACATTTTGATGATTTTGCGTTGGCGGACGTGAAGTAGGTGGTGGCAAGCGTGAGGTTGCTGAAGGTTGAGTCTCATCTTCGTTGTACAGGTGTGCAGGCTTCAATCTGTCGACTGACACGACGGTGGTACGAAGAGGTAGCTGCAATGTAAACTGCTTTCCATCTTCGCTGCGGTGTAGAATCTCGTACGGGCCGTCGTAAGGTGGTGTGAGCGGTCTGCGTACGCTGTCGTTACGCAGAAACACGTGCGTACATGTTGCGAGATCCTTGTACACGAATGTGTTCGCGTTCGATGAATGAGTTCTTCTCACCGGTGATAGTGACGACATTGTTTCTGTCAGCTGACGAACGAATTCGGCGTCTTCAATATTCGGCGTTGTAGGCACGAAGAAATCAGACGGAATGCGTAGCGTTGTACCGTACGTCATTTGGGCTGGGCTGAAGGAGGTGTTTTCACGAAGTGCGGTACGTAGTCCAAGGAGTACTGTAGGTAGTTCTTCGCTCCAGCGTGTCGCGGCTGTTCTCGCCATCAATGCTGACTTAAGTGTGCGGTGCCATCTCTCCAATTGGCCATTCGCCTGAGGGTGGTATGCGGTGGTTCGAATACGAGTGACACCGAATTTCTTCATTAGCGACGTGAATAATGCGGACTCAAATTGTCTTCCTTGGTCCGTTGTTATACGTAACGGGCAACCGAATCGCGATATCCACCCGTCGTATACGGCTCTTGCGACTGTCTCGGCGCTGATGTCACGCGTAGGTATCGCTTCGGGCCACTTGGTGCAGCGGTCGATTATCGTGACGAGGTATCTGTAGTCATTAGAAGGAGGTAACTCTCCGACGATGTCGACGTGAATGTGGTTAAAACGCGCAGATTCTTGGAATTGACCAAGTGGGCTCTTCACGTGTCGTTGAACTTTGGCGCGCTGACATCCAATGCACGCCCTTGCCCATGTAGCTACGTCTTTGTTCATAGAAGGCCAGAAGAATTTATTTGCCATGATTTTTCTCGATGTTCGTACTCCGGGGTGACTTAAATCGTGTTGCGCTGTGAAGGCGGCAAAACGGTAAGTCGGTGGTAAGTATGGTCGAACATTTGTTGTAGATGTTTCGCACAGTATCGGTCGTTGAACTCCAGGCATAGTCAGTCGGGTGAAGTTGAGTTTGGGGTTGTTCAAACACGATCGTAGTTCGGAGTCGTTTTCGTATTCTTGGACGAGTTGATTGTAGTCGATAGTTGAGTTCAGTAGTTCGACTTCTTCTATTCGTGATAACGCGTCGGCCGCTTCATTTTTATCACCGTTGATGTATAGGATGTTTGTGCAGAATTGACTTATATAGTGAAGTTGTCGCTCTCTTCTTGAAGTGTCGCTGCTACTCGGTGGTCTTGTAAGCGCGTACGTTAGAGGTTTGTGATCGGTGTAAATTGTAAGGTCGTTGCCCTCTATTAGCCGACGTAGATGTTGCACAGCGGTGTACATAGCTAATAGTTCGCGATCGTACACGCTATAGCGTCGCTGAGTGTCGCTCATCGTTTTTAAGTAGAAAGCGAGAGGTTTTCACACGTTGTCGACTTTTTGTTGCAGAACGGCGCCGATGCTGGTACTCGAAGCGTCGGTGAATAAGCATAACGGTGCATTTGGTATTGGGTGTGTCAGCGTAGTCGCCTCGAGTATGCTTTGGCGGCATATTTCGAAGGCTTCCTCAGCTTCAGGCGTCCAGGCAATTGGTGATTTATCGTTCTTCTTGCTGTTGTGTAGGTACTTATTGAGTAGGGTTTGATGTTCGGCTTGATGGGGTAGGCAGCTGCGGTAAAAGTTGATCATGCCTAAGAATCTTCGTAATTCTTGAATTGTAGTTGGTTTTGGGTAATTGACTATGGCTTGGATGCGATCTTGTGTGGGTTTGATTCCTTCTTGTGTGACTTCATATCCGAGAAATTGTATTTTGTTAGTGCCGAACTCGCATTTTTCGATGTTGAGTGTGACGCCGTATTTGTTCAATCGTTCGAGAACTTGATGTAGGTGGCGCTGATGTTCTTCTTCATTTCTTGAATATACGAGTAAATCGTCGACAAAACAAAATACGATGTCGTCGAGTCCACGTAGTACTTCGTGCATGAAACGTTGGAATGTTTGACCGGAATTGCGTAGGCCAAACGTCATGCAATTGAATTCGAAGAGACCAAATGGTGTGATGATGGCAGTCTTCGCAGCGTCTTCTTCATGAATTGGGATGGAATAGTAGGCCATTTTCATATCCAACTTAGAAAAGACTTTTTTCCCGTGTAGTTGGTAGGTAAAGTCTTGCATTCTCGGAATTGGGTAGCGGTCGGGTACAGTCACGGCGTTAAGTCTACGGTAATCGCCGCATACACGTAGTGAGCCATCTTTTTTCTTGACGACGTGTAATGGGCTGGCCCATGGGCTCTTCGAAGGTTTGCAGATACCCATCTCCATCATCTTCTCGAATTCAATTTTTGCCGCGTTGTACTTGTCCGGAGGAAGGGGGCGTGGCCTTGAGTAGATAGGTTGGCCTGTTGTTTCTATGCAATGTTTAACGTCGTGTTTTGCTGGAGACTTGAGTGACATGGGTCGCAGAACGTCAGGATACTTCATCAGTATGTCGTGGTAGGCATGGTTACGGTCGATAATGTAGACGGCTTCTTCAGTTGTTTGGATTTTGATGGCGTTCACGCTGAGATCGGTAACGCGATCGATAAGTTTTCTTTGATGTAAGTCGACTAGTAATTTGTGATTTACTAGGAAATCTGCGCCTAATATTGATGTCTTGACGTCGGCGACGACGAATGTCCATTTAAAACTTCTACGTAAACCTAGGTTGAGCTCGAGTGTACGCTCTCCGTAGGTATGTATTTGTGTGCCGTTTGCAGCGAATAATTTGTAGGTACTTTCTGCCGGTTTCGAATATTTCTTGTTTCTTGCTGCTAAGACTGATATATCGGCTCCGGTGTCGACAAGAAACTTTTCTTTACTGTTCCTGTCGATGATGCATAGGCGGAGGCTTCGTTGGTATACATCGACTTCCACCACGGTCGATGTATTTTTTAGTTTTCCTTCTTCGTTTTAGAACAGGGAGATTCGCATTTGCGCGCGTCTTCACCGAATCTGTAGTGATAGTAGCACAACCAATCAGCGTCGCCCGGCTTGCTCGACCCGCGAGTGTTTGCACGGGAATTTTGGCGCGAAATACTGCGTTGCCGCGTCGACGACGGGTAGCGGGAACGGGAGCGAGCGGGGCGGGCGTGCGCCGCGCGCTGTTGCCAGCTTGTGCGTAGGTCGGCTATCTCGAGTGATAACTTTTCGATTTGTTTTGATAGCAAATCGACTTGCAGGTTCGTGATGGCTGAAATCTGATGACTTTCGCAGCTTGGTGTGGTTATTGTGGTAGCCGTGGAGACTGCGGCGACTGATGCTGGTTCGAAGTGCTCCATCATCTTGTCGGCCATGGCAGCTAGGACTTCGAGCGTAGATTCGGTGTTCACTGAGAGAACGGCGCGAACTTGCATGGGCAGCTGATTGAGCCACATTACTTTGAGAGCTTCGTCTGTGAGTAGTTTGCCGCTCAAATCGCGCATCTTGCGAAGTAGCTGGCTAGGTTTTTGGTCGCCGAGCTCGAGGCCGCCGAGTAATTTCTGCAGCTGGCGATGGTCTGATTCTTGGTATGTTGATATCAACCGGTTCTTGAGTGTGCTGTATTTGCCAGTAGGAGGTGGACTTAGGATGATGTCGGCAATTTGCTCCAAATCGCTGCAGCCTAGCAGCGGAACGACGAGGTTGAATTTTTGATCTTCTCCGATTTTACTGGCAGCGACGGCAGCTTCGAATTGCGCAAACCAGAGTTTAGGGTTTTGGCGCCAAAATGGTGGTAGACGTGCAGGCAGTGATATGGTGGCAACGTCGCTCTTCACTGTTGAGGTACCGTGGGCATCGCAGAATTCTTCGGCTTGGTTTTTTGACATGACGATTGCTTGATCTTGACGGTTCTTCTATTTTTCAGAAGGCAGGCGTCTTGATTTTCCAGCGGGGTCACCAATATAAGGGATGAGAGTGATTCGTAAATGAAAGGCGTAGTTAGTCTTTGATGTCTGAACAAGATCTGTATATTTTCTATAATTACACCCTATTTATATTTACAATGGTACTTATGGAAGTAGTGTCTAGCCTAAGATATTTACAAACGTGCGTCGTTATTTCTCAAACAGAGGGCGCTTGAGGTGCTGCACATTAAACGCACTGAGCGGGCTGCTCACCGCGCATGCGCGACTTAGAACACGGCGCAATTCTGTCGCGATTCTATAAATACGTGTCGCGCGCAGAGCGCGATCTTTTTCCCCGTCGAGACGTCACCGAGTGAAGATCTCCGCTGCGCGAGGCCACGTGATCCATCTGCGAGGGTGCTGTGGCTTATGCTTAGCGCTTATAAGCTTATCCTATTTCTTCATTTGTCGTAAAACGTGTTGCTTCACTGTTTCTATAACAGACGTTGTCGTAAACGTGTTGATTCACTGTTTCTTTAACAGAACATGGTCGAAAACGTGGTAATTGGTTCTGAGGTATTGGTAACTGGTATCTGGTGTGGTGGTACGGTGGTACGGTGGTTTGTGGTTTTTTGCTAACAGGTACTGTGTCACTACAAGCGTAATGCGCAACTCAGCACATTTTCTCAGAAAATGATTTTCTTTTAGTGCCTAAAGCGGATAAAAACACGACTTGACGTTTAGGGGTGTCATACTAGACTGAGCGACTTGTTACTACCAAGTAACAAGTATCGGTTTGGACTTTTGTTCGCTATGTCCTGTCTATTGGTAGTATATATTTAATATCTTTGTGTGACCATCACAGTAAAATTTCCCTAAATATGCGTGCTAGGTACCTGAGCGGTACCTAGCAAGTCAACAAAGTTTGTTGAAAATGGACTGCTACTATGTGCTTAAATCTTAATCAAGTTGCTGTCATGACGATATGAATTCTGTAAACTTCATCTATGAAATATTGTAAGTACCAAATCTAAAACAGAATTGTATTATATTAATGGATATTGCATCATTCCACTGTACATAAATAAACAAAGCCCCTACAAGACACAATACAAAAGCGCATACGTTACACAATTTATCTCGACAAGAAAATATTTTTAAATCAGATAGGTTAATGGATCTCAAAATGGACAAATTAACAAAGGACTCATCCGATTCTTCTGATAAAGACTAGCTGGATTTTGATGCTAAAAGTGCTACTAGATATTTAAATAAAAGATTTACAAGTTTCTTGACTTTTTAAAAAATAAATTATGCCAATGAAAATTACCTCTAAGTACCTAAATAAATGTATTCTACTTACATTTATTTAGGCACTTATAGGTAATTTGTACTACCTATTTTAACTAATAGACGAATTCTAAGAACTAAATCGTATATGAAAAATTATTGATTTATGGTATGAAGTTTTGAAGATCTGTGTAACTAGGTATATAAAAACTTAGAAGTTAGTGTTCGATTGGTAATTTTAATAACAAAAAGAATATAGAATAGAATAGAATAGAATAGACTTTTTATTAAAAAAAAAAATATATATTGTGGCATATAATACTTCTTGTAGAATAAGATTACGTAATAAAATACATTTCGCCATCATTTTCGAAATAATTTTGTTCTTGAGACCCGTCATAGTATATTTATATATTACAATTTAAGTTACGAAAGAGTTTTTTTTAATTATATGATGGAAAAATAGGTTAGTTAGGATGGCAACATTAAGAGCGCCCCCAGCTACAGGTCGCGCGATGAATCAAGATCGCTCGACAAAAGTGGAAGGGGCATGCGCAGTATTCAATTCTACGGTCTATTTGGCGACGTACGGGCGGGTGTGCGCCGTCGGCGACACGTCATTGGTAGATAGAGTCGCTCTTCAATTCCCGCGTTGCGTTCTCGCCTCTCATTGGATACTGTTGTACTTGGGTACTGTTGTGTACAGCTTGTGTTATCGTAATAGTAATACGTAATCTTAAAAAACAATGGTTAAAAATAAAGTTTTAAAACGGCTAGCCAGAAAAATGGTTTATGACGTGAATTATTACGTTAAAGAAAGAAACTAACGAAATTATTTTTTTTAATTTTATGTTTTATTTAAAAAATAAAAATTTTTGAATTTACCTACTTACAAGATAAATTACAATCAAAAACTAGTGTTATTATAAGTTATGTTACTAAGGTTCAAACATACGAAATTAAAAATAAAATCCTAACATACTAAGAATTTCTGTGCGCAATTGTACACATGCGCCGATTGCTCCCATTACGCGACCTGTACGTGCCCTGTTATCTTGCGAGGACTCTAAAGTCCATTTCACGAAAGAAGTCCCGCGGACAATTATTGTGGAACTAAATTTGACAGATGGGGAGATCGGCCATGTTGTCGTTTGTCGATGTTATCAAGGTGCGTTTGTTGTGGTAGATATTTTGTGAGTTTATTATTGGATTAGTGCGTTATAAGGTTTATTTACGATGCCAAAACTTGTAAAAAGTGCAGGTCGAGAAATGATATTAAAGGTGAAGGAGTTCTGAGAAGCGGAACACAAGAATCGCGGTGTTTTAATACCAATAAGCAATGTTCGCAAAAGAGTCGCCGCCATGACAGGTAAATTTTGGGGCTGCCATATACAGATTTTTTTCCGATTGATTTACAGATTGGAATTAAGTTTTTTGTTTTTTTAATGCACGATTTTTATTAAGGAAAATTTGAAAAGGAATTAACAACACAACAAAAATTTGTAAAGTTATATTCAACAATAATGTAATTAAATACGAAAATAATCTTTGTTTGAATTTTTTTTTTATTGTTCATTTTATTGCAGGTGTTTCAGAGAAAACTGTAACGAGAGTTACAAAAGAAGGCGCAACAGCGGCGAGTACTTCTAAAGTTATCATCACCCCAGGGAAGAGTCGCCCGCATCCTAAAAAGTTCGACTTGGATGGATTTGATTTGTGCGCTATACGGCAAAAAATTCACAGTTTTTATGTTGTGAAGAAGGAATTACCTACATTGATTAAATTACGTGCAGCTTTGAGAGAAGACATAAATTATCAAGGAAGCATCACAACATTGCACCGTATATTGCATAGCATCGGTTTCAAGTATAAGCGATTCCAATCGAAACATAAATTACTAATGGAACGTTATGATATTACTGCATGGCGTTCAAGATATTTGGAGAGAATCCGAAGAAATCGCAATGTGGAGAAAAAACCTGTAGTATATTTAGACGAGACCTATATATAAAACACTTATCATGCCAAAAGTTGCTAGCAAAGTGAGGAGGAGCCTGGGATGTTCGTGTCAGAGTCATCAGGGAGTCGTTGGATAATTGCTCATGCGGGAACTGAAAATGGTTTTGTTAATGGTGCATTGTTAATGTTCAAATCCCAATCCAAATCCTCAGATTACCACGATGACATGAACTCAACTAATTTTTTGAAATGGATGAGTGAAAAAGTCATTCCTAACCTACCTTTTTTTTTATGGTGGGATAAAATCATGCATTGACATCCCCCGCCCTTGGGCGGAGCGGGATATAGTGTCAGACTCTTACTGACTAAAAGACCCACCCCGTTCCTTCTAGCCTTCATACCGGGGCTAGAGCGCCCTTTCGGATAACCCTGGCCCCAGTAGGCTTCGACCCGGCTGGGTCCCTGCTGTTGCTGACAACTCCTTGAGGCGCGCGGGAACAGTGCGCGCCGTCGACGATTTGGGCTTGGTCCGGACAGTTACCGGACGGCCGGACAGTGAGCTACCCATTGCTCACTGTCCGCAAGCCCGCGTCTACGTTGGCCGGAAATCGGGATCAGAATCCCGGCGACGGCGGCGGCGATAACGCCGTTGCCTGATGCGTTCGAACTCCTCCTTTGCTAGCATTACTGCTTCGCAGAAGTCGGCGACCGCCTGCCACTCCTCCTCGCTCCGGACTATGGCCTCAACCAAGGCCCGGCGCGAGAGGTCTCCGCCGCTGATCGCCCCCACGAGGGCACGGCGATGCTCCGCCCAAGCAGGGCACACCTCGACTGTGTGCTCCACCGTGTCCTCCGGGCGTTCCGCACAGTAGCGACACCCGGGCGTCACTTCCGCATGAATCGAGTGCAGGAAACTCCCGAACGAACCATGTCCGGTGAGTACCTGCGTCATGCGGAAGGTAAGGACGCCGTGAGGTCTTCCAGCCACGCCTCAAAGAGGGGACTTACCGCCATGATTGTGGCGTGCCCAGCACTGGGTTGCGATAGTCGTTGACGCCATTTCACCATGAGATCCCGCCGGAGCTCTGTCCGCCATGCCGTGACCTGTCGCGGCAGCGGACTTTCACCCCGGCGTTGCATCTCCACGCGCATATCGTGCATGTGTGCAAGGACTGTTGCCTCCAGATCCCACGGTGGTAGGCCAGCCAGAAGGCTCGCCGTTTCGCGGGAGACCGCGCAGTATCCCCGCACCATCCTTATCGCCATGACCCTCTGGCAGGCGTTCAGTATGGCCGCCGGTTGCTTTTTCAGCGACGGCGCCCACACCGGCGCCCCGTAGAGGGCCATGGACCGAACGATCCCCGCGTAGAGCCTCCGGCAGGAGGCGTCTGGACCCCCAAGGTTGGGCAGGAGCCGCTTGAGCGCAGCCCCAGCCCGGTTGAGTTTGGGAGCCAGACGTCGGAAGTGCTCCACGAAATTCCACCGGCTGTCGAGGACGAGTCCCAGGTACTTCATCGTCGACCCGACACCGATGTGAACTCCTCCTACCGTTAGTTGGGAACTCAATGGCGGCGCGTTCCGAAACCGGCGACCGTGGAAACACATCGCCTCGGATTTGTGAAGCGCCACCTCGAGTCCCAACTCCTGGATCCTATCAACGACCATCGCAACCCCGCGTGTCGCTAGAGCGACCGCCGCTTGGTACGACTCTCCCTGCGCTAGAACCAGCGTGTCGTCTGCGTAGCAAACCACGCTGACCCTGTCAGGGAAGTCGCCGCGCAGCACGTAGTCGTACCCGATGTTTCACAAGGGTGGCCCTAGTACCGACCCCTGCGGAACACCGCACGACATCTCTCGACGTTTCCAGTCTCCCTGGTGACCGGGGAGACTACAAATCGATCCGACAGATAGGCCTCGACCACTCGACAGAGGTATTCGGGCACCCGGTGGTACCGGAGTGCCCTCCGGATCGTACTCCAGGGCAGGGAGTTGAACGCGTTGGCAATGTCCAAGGACACTGCCACGACACACCTGCCCCGGGACACCGCAGCCCCCGTCGTGAGGGCTCGCACGCGCATGATGGCGTCCACCGTAGAGCGCATCCTGCGAAAGCCGAACTGTCCGTCCGAAAGGTCCGGCCCCACCCGTGTTAGGCGCCCGACGAGGCGGTTTGCAATGACTCTCTCAAAGAGCTTGCCCACCTCGTCGAGCAGCACAATAGGCCGGTACGCGGACGGAGAGTCCGCAGGGCGCCCTGGCTTCGCAATGAGGACCAGTTTCCCCGTCTTCCAGCAAAGTGGGAACTGGCTCCTCTCCATGCATGCGCTGAAGAGCCCTCTCAGTCGAGGCCCGAGAGCCTCCATGGCTAGGACCCAGGCCTTTCCAGGCAAGCCGTGGGGTCCTGGGGCGGTGTTTTTGGCACTCAGCCTTCGCACTGCCACTCTCATCTCTACCTCGGTCACCTCTGGAGCATCGTCGTCGTCGTCGCTGTTGTGGTCCGCGTCAGACACCGCTAGCGGTGGAGGCGGAGCCATGGGCGGGGGGGAGTGTTCCCCCCGCGCAGGGAACAGAGCGTTCACCGCACCCTCTACGATCTGGGGCCGGAGACTCTGAGTCAGTGGGGGAGCCCAGGGGCGGAGCTTTTCCCGTACCATATTGTACGGGCGCCCCCATGGGTCCGCGTTCAGAGACCCCAGCCACACGTTGCGGGCCTCCAGTTTGGCCCGCTTGATCTCCGTTCGGAGGGTGCGTTTTGCCGCTCTGTATCCCTCATACAGCTCCGCCTCTCTGGCCTCTCGGGCGGATGCGGCGCCTGCAGTGTCTGGCGTACCGGCGTCGCGCGTGACTGCATGCGTTGCGCAGTGCAGCAATCTCCGGCGACCACCAGCACACCTGGCGCTTAGCTCGCCCTGGACGGACTCGGGGCATTGCCGCGTCGCAGATTTGCGACATGGCCTCCCGGAACCACTCCGCCTCGACGTCTATGTCGACAGGCCTGTCCGGTGCTTGCACCCAGGCCTGTACCGTCGCGGCTTCCAGGAGGAGCTCCCGGTCCATCTGCTTAAGCGCCCACCGCGGACCGCAAGGGCTCTGTCGGATCGGCGCGGCCGAGGTTTCGGCGGAGACGTCCAACTAGATGTACCGGTGGTCGGAGTACGTCTCCACCTCCTCCATAACGCGCCAGTCGACGACACGCGGCAACAGAGCGGGGCTGGCGAACGAGATGTCCACCACTGATTCACCCCGCATCCGCGCCAACGTGGGGACAGAACCCCGGTTCAGGACGACCAGGCCCAGCTCCAAAGCCCAGTCCTCCACCATCTGACCCCGTGGGTTCGTGTACCGGGAACCCCAAGCCGTATTCCAGGCGTTGAAGTCCCCGCAAACGACCACGGGGAGGGTACCGAACCCAGCGACGACGACATTTAGCTCCATAAGGGAGACCTGGAGTTCGTCGAGAGATCTGTTCGGGGACAGGTAGACGCCTACCACTGCAATGTCCCCGAACCGTGCTGCCACGCAGCCCCGTCCCCTCGCAACAGCCTCGAGGGGCATTCCTAACCTACCTGAAAGGTCACTTGTGGTAATGGACAACGCTTCGTATCACTGCACTCAAATAGATAAAGCACCTACAATGTCAAGTATTAAACGTGACATGCAGGAATGGCTGCGAGAAAAGGGAGTATATTTTGAAGATACTTGGACAAAAGCTGTATTATTTGAATTAATTAAACAAAACAAAGGTCCACCTACATATGCCGTGGAGGCATTATTAAAATCTCACAGTCATGAATTGCTAAGATTGCCGCCTTACCACTGCGATCTCAATCCGATCGAAGAAATGTGGAGCCTTGTAAAGAGACGGGTAGCGGATAAAAACGTGGGCCAAGATCCATAAGAAATTGTACTCCTAACAGAAGAGGCTTTTGAGACTGTTACAGCGGAAGATTGGGCAGTTCAATGTAAACATGTACAGCATTTGGAGGAAGAATATTTAAAAAATGATGGTCTTATGAATGAAGCAATGGATCGGTTTATTATATCCACGGCTAGTGATAGTGAAACAGAATCTGATTCTGTTTCTATTCACTCTTCTGACAGTGATCATAGTATGACCGATCATAATTATTCAATAAAAATTTGAATAAAAGTTTTAAATGTTATTTTATTTTTCTAATTTAAAGTTGGTCGAACATCTCCATTTTATATTTTAGAAATTACAGGAAGATTTATTTTTCACTAATCTGACCTTAGCAGTATGGACATCAAATGGTACCTATTATATTAAAAATACATTCTATTAAAAACATTTTTTTTCTTATCTAACTATTCGAGTAGGTACCTAGTTAATAAAATGAAAGTAAATGAACCATAAATTATTTCCCCTGATTTCCCCATATTTAATCGTGGCAACATTATGTCGCGCGAATACAGCGCTGCCTAACCATTTTTAGACGGTGAAGATGATAATTCAGACGACAGTGGCCAAAACGCAAACAACAGATAATTGAATAATATTTTCTGCTTATAAATTTGTTATACCTGCAAAACCAAGGTATAGAGTTCATTTGTACATCCAAAGTGACAAACCAATTGCCTTTATTTTGGACTTGTGTAAACTGATATGAATGTCTCCCCCACGCTTGACACATACGCTGTTTTAGAAGACTAACTGCGTCTGTATGTGGTATGGAAATACTCATATCAGCATCAGCAATTGGTATCATTTCCTCTAAATTAACTATTGCTTTTGCCAGATAATCAGCCTTTTCATTTCCTGCAACACCAATGTGCGAGGGCACCCCTAAAAAACTAACTTCAATATTAGACAGATAATTCAGTCCATAAGTCTTTTATTAAATAGATTATGTAATTAGTGTTAGCATGTAATTTATTATTTGCCATTTTTTTAAGGACACCCATGCTATCACTTACTACAATCCACTTATCGTGTCCGGAATTTTAATATGTCTCAAAGCACTCAAAATAGCAACAGTTTCAACTGTGAATATGCTGGCATTCTTATCCATTTTCTGACCAACACCTATATTAAACGTTGGGTCGTAAATGGCAAAAGACACCGCTTTATCGCTTTTGGAACCATCACTGTACACAAAATGATCTGACCACTCTGACATTAATACATTAACTGTCTCTTCAGAGGACAATTCCTTTTTATTTTTAACTAGCTTTTGCCCGCGCGGCTTCGCTCCCGCTCTTCCCTACTTCAGCCTACTATACCCTAGGTACTCTACTCTACCCTACTCTACTCTACTCTACCCTCCTCTACCTTACTCTACCCTACCCTACTCTACTCTACCTTACTCTACCCTACACTACCCTAATTTTCATTTTTTTTCCATAAGAACCTTCTCCTCATAATAACGAACAACAAAAAAAAAATTAGCGAAATCGGTCCAGGCGTTGTTGAGTTATGCGCTTACCAACACATTTTGCGATTCATTTTTAGGGTTCCGTAGTCAACTAGGAACCCTTATAGTTTCGCCATGTCTGTCTGTCCGTCTGTCTGTCTGTCCGTCCTCGCTTAATCTCTGTGACCGTTAGCACTAGAAAGCTGAAATTTGGTACCAATATGTATATCAATCACGCTGACAAAGTGGTAAAATAAAAATTGGAAAAAAATGTTTTATTAGGGTAGCCCCCCTACCTATATGTAAAGTGGGAAGTGACTTTTTTTTTTAATTTCAACCCTAACGTGTGATATATTGTTGGATAGGTATTTAAAAATGAATAGGGGTTTACTAAAATCATTTTTTGATTATGTTAATGATTTCGGAAATAATCGCTCCAAAAGTAAAAAACAATGTGTCCCCCCCCCTCTAACATTTGAACCATAAGTTTAGAAAATATGAAAAAAATCTGACAAGTAGAACTTTATAAGGACTTTCTGGGAAAATTATTTTGAACTTGATGGAAAGAACAGTTTTTGTACCAAAAAGACAAAAAGGTTCTACAAAATAATTTCTGGACTAAGTTTATAGTGTAATCGTATATGCAAGCATTTTTTTTAACTTCGTTTACATATTTTACTATCCTGACCGTATCTTCTTTCAAACAAAAAAAGAATTATTAAAATCGGTTCTCGCAATCCAAAATTACCACCGAAAACTTCTTCTGGTACCTATGTATTAATTAATAACCCAATTCCCCGAGAGATGGCGCTGGGCTATTTCGCGGTCGCGCTGTTAGGATTTTTCCTGAGTTGATGGGGTCGGGTATTATCGAATTGTTCGGTTGGTCTCTCCTTGGCATTGGAGGTATTATCTTATAACTACTTAGAACTTCTATCAGGAATATGCTAAAGCAATTTAGAACAAAATGAAAATTCATTTTTAACGCCATCTATCAAAATGTTAAGATATAAACCAGTTTATAAATGGTTCGATAGATGGCGTTGCGTAATAACTTTCATGACCTTCGTAGTAAAAAATCGTTGCTTCTTAAATATATTCGTAATTTTAGGAGTGCACAATCGCTGAAATTTCTACTACTTGCATACTGTTTTAGTTATCACCGTCCTTTGTGGGCCCGTTCTTAGGGTTCCGTATTTATTAGAGTTCCGTACTTAGTATTCTATGTTAACGTAAAAATTAGCCTTTTTTAAAATTCGTAAGTGGGAACACACTATTGTGAATTTGTGACGGACGGGAAACTACGGAACCCTACACTGAGCGTGGCCCGACACGCTCTTGGCCGGTTTTTTATATTATAGACTAGCTTTTGCCCGCGCGGCTTCGCTCCCGCTCTTCCCTACTTCAGCCTACTATACCCTACTCTACTCTACCCTCCTCTACCTTACTCTACCCTACCCTATTCTACTCTACCCTCCTCTACCTTACTCTACCCTACACTACCCTAATTTTCATTTTTTTTTCCATAAGAACCTTCTCCTCATAATAACGAACACAACAAAAAAAAGATTAGCGAAATCGGTCCAGGCGTTGTTGAGTTATGCGCTTACCAACACATTTTGCGATTCATTTTTATATTATGACTAGCTGTACCCGCGCGGCTTCGCTCCCGCTCTTCCCTACTTCAGCCTACTATACCCTACTCTACCCTACTCTACTCTACTCTACCCTACTCTACCCTACTCTACCCTACCCTACTCTACTCTACCCTACTCTACCCTCCTCTACCCTACTCTACCCTACTCTACCCTACTCTACCCTACTCTACCCTACTCTACCCTACCATACTCTACTCTACCCTACTCTACCTTACTCTACCCTACACTACCCTACTCTACCCTACACTACCCTAATTTTCATTTTTTTTGCCATAAAAACCTTCTCCTCATAATAACGAACACAACAAAAAAAAATTAGCGAAATCGGTCCAGGCGTTGTTGAGTTATGCGCTTACCAACACATTTTGCGATTCATTTTTATATTATAGATTATTATATTTATTTTTGGAAATCTAGCTATGAAAGCTCCTTGGTAACAAGGTAGAATATGTTTAGATTGATAGACATTTGCGTCTTTATGAATTTTATAAAACTATGAAGCTCCTCTAACATATAAAATGGTTTTATACCCAAACTAACATTGGTATGCAACAAATTAAATAGGAGACTATTATTAGACACACGCAGGGACCCAGCCGGGTCGAAGCCTACTGGGGCCAGGGTTATCCGAAAGGGCGCTCGAGCCCCGGTATGAAGGCTAGAAGGAACGGGGTGGGTCTTTTAGTCAGTAAGAGTCTGACACTATCTCCCGCTCCGCCCAAGAGCGGGGGATGTCAATGCATGATTTTTTCCCACCATAAAAAAAAAAGACACACTAAAAAGTTTTATTAAGAATCTTTCTTTCAGGTATTGGAATCGAATCTTTAATAGTGGGACATTATATTCAAATGAATGCACTACATGCAATACATCCACTGTTGGACATATGCCTCCCCCAAGCGTCGCCACATAGAACTTTTAATGTTGTATTATTTTATAAAAAAAAATAATAATTCTTTAGTTATCAATCATCATCATCATCATCATATCAGCCGAAAGACATCCACTGTTGGCCATATGCCTCCCCCAAGTGTCGCCACAACGACCGGTTATCAAACAAACGAATTGAAATAACTAGTTTACTGTAAATAAAATTTAAATAAGTAATCTATATATTAATATTGTGTTAAATCTCTTATGGGGTGATATCATCCGAATCATGTATCCCAGTTATTTGGGTTTATGGTTTTTAAGAATGTAAAAAAGAATGAGTGAAAATAATAGACAATTGTGTATATACTTATTGTATTTCTCCAACACAGAAAACAAATTTAATATACTTGGCAAATAAATATCTAGTTTTGGAATAATTACAAAGAACAAATTATGCACGACTGCTAGCCCGCCAGAATGGTACGACTCGCCAAAAATCCCGCGAGTTTTCTCTTTCTGTCAATATTCAAATTCTTGCGCTCTGATTGGTCGTCGTACCATTCACGGCCACAGTTGGTAGTACTATAGACAACACAATATTTTTAATATTAGGTTTAAATCAAAGTAATAAATCAGGAAAATGAACTAGGTAGATAATTGCTATTGATAACAATTGTCAGTTGGGGGAGGCCTTTGTCCAGCAGTGGGACAGTATAGACTATTAAAAAAAAACAATTGTTACAAAACAACTTGTAAATCTTTAACTTGTCATTAGGGCCCGAAAAGTGCCATAAAACAGTGACTTTCTGAAACCTACTCCTCGGTAACGGCCAGGATAGATAATAGGTTTGAAAAAAATAATTCAAAGATAAATCAACATTTGATTTTTTCGTGCTATTAATACTTTTGTCTAAAAAAATATTTAGCAATTTCGCAACTTTTCCCTACTCCTTCGTAACGGCTTGGATCTTTAGAAACATTTTTACACATAAAAATTGGTGGTTAAATATTCTTCAAAGTGAACATTGCATAATATATGTGAATTAATTAATATTTCGCAAAGAAAATGGATTTAAAGGTCAGCCGCGCGCTTTCCGGGCGCTGTTGGCCGCAAATAAATGTACAGATTTGCGTACTGCCGCCTAGGCGGGTGCGAGAGGTGCGTTCACATAATTTTGGCCAGATGGTTCAAGGGACTGTAAGCCTTAAGGCATAACGTTTCACAAGTTTTGGCGGGAATGTATCTACGCAAGCCGTGGTTAGAAGACGTTTCGAGTACTTTCCGCGGGCGCGCGGTAGGCAGATGGGTTGCCACGACGTTTAAAGTAAGATCGTTTATTCCAGTAAGATCTTATTCCAGTGCGAGTGAGAGGTAGTGCTAGACCACCTGTATAGCTCTATCTCTTACCCACACTGGAATAAGAATAAACAATCTTACTTTAAACGTCATGGAAACCCACCTGGATTCATAAACGGCTGTTTTCGGGTGTTCGACACGAATTTTAGGTTTGAACGGTACCGGCCGCGTTAAAATGTTCTCACAAACGATACAGTTTTGAGGCGATCTGTTCATTAAATCTTCTCGAGATATTAAGCGAAGCCTTTGGGAACGTCTGAAAAAGTAATAAAATATTCTTTTTATCATTTTCATCAGAAAAGATGTGTTGCAATCTGTTTAATAAACAAAAGTTTAAGCTGGTGACCAACTTTTTACAACTCAGGAGGTAAGTAAACATACAATAGTTGTAAAAAGAAAATACTATCCTATTTTATGTACATTTTGACAGCACTAATTTCAACATCTTCGAAACCATGAAAACGACACTCATGACGAAAAAGTTGATAATTTCTTGCAGCCACCATCTTGGATTTACATTTTGACAGCACTATCGGCTTCACCACCCTCGAAAACCATGAAAACGATACCCATGAGGAAAAAGTTGATAATTTCTTGCAGCCGCCATCTTGAATTTACATTTTGACAGTACTATCGGCTTCAACAACTTCGAAAACCATGAAAACTATACCCATATTGAAAAAGTTGATAATTTATTACAGCCGCCATCTTGGATTTACATTTTGACAGTACTATCGGCTTCAACACCCTCGAAAAACATGAAAAAGACACCCATATCGAAAAAGTTGATAATTTATTGCAGCCGCCATCTTGGGTTCACATTTTGACAGTACTATCGGCTTCAATACCCTCGAAAACCATGAAAAAGACACCCATATCGAAAAAGTTGATAATTTATTGCAGCCGCCATCTTGAATTTCCATTAATAGATACAGATTTAGTTTCCAAGCCAAAAACATAAAAAAAAATTGATTTACTTTCGGAGTTAAATTCATGAATTTATCGTGATCGATCCTATGGACTTATAATTTTATTCGATTGTATTCGAATAAAATTAAAAGTCTAATTTAACAATAAAATAATCATTCTTACCTTTTAAAATCAGCAGTAAATTAAAACCATGATAGCTGCGGTTTTGAGTTCAAGCATTTTAATAAAGTTCGCGAAAATTAACATATACGTGACCGTACTAGTCTCTAGACGTAAAAACGAAAAATTTATATTTTCAGATTTAATTTTATTCATATACTGTTGTTATAAGACTTTGCTATAGGCAAAATTTTAGGATTTTGAGTCAACGGGAAGTATTTACTATAAAATTAAACCCTAGAACCTCCTCTTTTTTGGCTATGTAAAAAAGTTTATGGGTAGGTATTTTTCGCTTTATTTTTTTTTACTTAGACGCAACTAATAATCTGATGGATGGCGTGATGGAATATTTCTATCAAATAAATAAAGAATTAATTTAATTCATTATTCTTAACATATTTATTATATATTTAATTCATATGTCAATTACCAACAAGGGACTCGAATACTTTAGTCACCAATTTTCCTGACTTTCCAGGTTTACCCTCGATTTCACCGACTTTCCTTGACCCCTTGAGCTTCCCTGACTTTCCAGAAAGTAGATATCCTGAAAGAGGATTCCTAGTGGGACGAAGTTTATAAACTAGAATGGGTGAATAAATTACACTTAATTTACAATCAACAACGTATATTGTTATTCTTGACATGTTACAAACAGAAGAAACACAATAAACAATATCATACAATTTTGCATGGGTAGATTTTTTACGTATAAAATAGAAAATCACAGTTTCACATACATTAAAATTGAACAAATATAATCTATTAAAGAAATCTAAATTACTACTACAATATGATAAAAAAATACAGTGAATTGTTTGACTAGAGCTAGCGCAAGATAAGTTGGAGCGTGGCCGAAATTGGAAACTAATCGTTTGACGTTTATGTCCTGTGTCAGGAGAATGTGTTGTGTTCTATGTTTTTTATCGTTTCTAAAGTAAATAGTCGTCATTATTATACCAAAAGTGATTAAAAGTGCTAGCAGGGATATTATCTTGAAAATCCAATGTGTTTGTGAAGAGAAATGAGAAAATATAGGGCTTATGGTACCATTTTCCAAAATTAGACCCATTTGTCAAACAATTTTTCGGGTGACCATCACAATAAAATTTCCCTAAATATGCGTACCCGACCGCTACATTTCAAGTCAACAAAGTTTGTTGAAAATGGACTGCTACTGTGCTTAATTCTTTATCAAGTGACATCATGACGATATGAATTCTGCAAACTTCATCCATGAAAAAATAAATATCCATTAAATGATTTACAAAGTTTTCAAGACTTTTTCAAAAATTAAATTACTTATAGGTATAAATGAAAATTACCTATAGTCAATTTGTTTAGGGTTTAGGTACTACCTGAAATTCTCGACATGTTTCTGTACCTAAAAATGCTTTTTTTTTTAAATAAATTACAAAAAAATAATGATAGCTACATTGTTTACCAATCTATATTTTTAGAAAACCTGATTGTATTATAATATATGTTATGAAACATATTTCCCATAATTAAAACAATTTTTTTTTTACAAGATATATCAAAATTGTTTACTTTCTTTTTAATAGGTACTATAAATGTAGTATAGCTAATAATTCTTTAAATTACACTGTGCTACGAAAGAACGTTTTTAATCAAATTAAGGAAAATAGATTTGTTAGGCTGGCAACATTAAGCACGCCCCCAAGCTACGCGCCAAGTTATCTTGCTCGCACTCTACAACCAGTTATAAGCATAAAAGTGACAATCCCTTCAAATGACTCTTCTTGGTTATCGATGAATAATTGAATATTAATTTGATCGTTGACTCCATGATTGCATGTCAGGAAACCATCTTTTTCATAATCGGCCCTCTGGCTGTTGTGTCACGA
Source organism: Mythimna ferrago (assembly GCA_910589285.2). Taxonomy (NCBI): domain Eukaryota; kingdom Metazoa; phylum Arthropoda; class Insecta; order Lepidoptera; family Noctuidae; genus Mythimna; species Mythimna ferrago. The sequence goes on from OU342678.1 coordinate 30,116,510, forward strand.
CAACTCGCCGTGCTGCACCTCGCTCTAGTAGAGCGCCTCGACATTTTGATCTCTAAATACGGTTACAGTGAATTAACACTAGAAGCGCGGCCGTTCCATTTTTGACCCATAAGAAAATGTTCTTTCTGCGCTAGTTTTGTTATGCGTAGAATAGTAAAGTACACCAAAATATGTGTAATACATATTAAAAACATTGTATTTATCAGTTAAAAACCAGTTTCATTTGTTTACAATCTCTCCATATTACTGTAGCAAAAATAAATGTTGAAATTCATAGTCCGCGCTTCTAGTGTTATTTTACATACCTAGTCTTTTTTATATTTTGTGTTTTTAGAATATAATAGCAAAAAAAAATACTGTTCGACCTCATTTACATTCTTTGGTTTAGCACCATTGCGACTTCTGGAACACAAAATTAACACACATTACCGATCCCGCAAAAAAGGATGGAGGGAGGAAGGATCCCGCCGGTTGGATTTCCAACTCATGACACAGCAGGTCAAGTCCATTTCGCAAAAATATTTTTAATAAATGGCTCAAACCATACAATCAATATTGAGATTAATTATTGGTAGCCAAGGAGAGTACTTTAAAGAAACCCCTTGAAGTAGGTACTGTTCTTGATACCTACCACTTCATTCAAAGAATGATGCCAGGTGACTCTTTGAAACGGAGATAATGTCTCATTCATCTGGCCTAGGTTTACATAGGTACCTACTACCTATCTATTTTGTGTGGTAAGTAGAACCAACCTCGCACCAAAATCGCGATTCCGCATGCCTGCGGGATTGACGTCAGCGTCGTTGGCGTTGCGGGATTAGCATTTTTAATTTCTTTTTTGTTTTAAGTAGTAATAAACATGAAAACCGATCAAGTGCGAGTCGGACTTTCACACCGGGAGTTTCTTATACATTTGCCCTCCTATAAATTTACATACGAATCGAGTTTCGAAGATTTTAACAATCACAAAAAAAAATATTTTGTAATGTTAAATGTAAACTTTACGTTGTTCATACAAAATCAGCTGCTTTTATGGAACAATAAAATATTTTTCATTACTCATACTCTGAAAGTAGGTCTGAAGTTGCCTGAGGAGCGGGCTGAAAGTGATACTTTTCATCCCTAGGGAGTTTTACTTTACAACTGACAGCTGTCAAATTATTAAAAAAAAAACTAGTTCTATCTTCACATTTCTATTGAACCATGTTCCAATTTTCCATACAGCCAGTCAATCACAGCGCGATATAAAATTGAAATAACTTAAAGACAAGTATTAATTAAATAATGTTATATTTTAAGTGATTTATTTGTTCAACTAATTCTTTAAAATACTTTATTTTTAAAAGATTACAATTAATTTCTAATTTTTCATTAATGAGGCTGAATAGCTGGCCGGCCGCAGAATAAAAAAAAACAAAATGGCGGGAAAGTGGCAATCTCGGGACGAAATGAGTTACTTTCACCCCTAGTGTAACAATGTACTATAACTGCAAGGTAAAATCGAAAACAATAGTACATTGTTACACTAGGGGTGAAAGTAAGTCATTTCGTCCCGAGAAGGAGTTGGCGGGCGAGCGAAGCGAGGTCGCTAATTCGAGGGACTAAATTAGTTACTTTCACCCCGAGGTAAGCACTGTGCTTTTCATTACGAATACAAGGAAAGTAAAAATAAAATTAAAAGTTTGTAAAACCTGACTCGTTGTACCTATGATTTTAGGTAGGTATCTTCCTTCTGATTTAGGCGGTAAAAGGTTTTCCACTACTGCTTTAGCCTATTCTCTTACGAAATTAGGCGTTAAATCACTATTTTAATCTGATAACCATAACGTGTTAATAAAAATCTCTATTGTACGAAAATGTAAATAAAACTCGAAAAAACCAACGACTGATTGTCACTTTCCCGCCATTTTGTTTTTTTTTTTTTCTGTGGCCGGCCAGCTATTCAGCCTCATTAATGAAAAATTAGAAATTAATTGTAATCTTTTAAAAATAAAGTATTTTAAAGAAATAGTTGAACAAATAAATCACTTCAAATATAATATTATTTAATTAATACCTATCTTTAAGTTATTTCAATTTTATCGGCTGTGATTAACTGGCTGTATGAGAAATTGGAACATGGTTTAATAGAAATGTGAAGATAGAACTAGTTTTTTTTTTAATAATTTGACAGCTGTCAGTTGTAAAGTAAAACTCCCTAGGGATGAAAAGTATCACTTTCAGCCCGCTCCTCAGGCAACTTCAGACCTACTTTCAGAGTATGAGTAATGAAAAATAATTTATTTTCAGACAAATTCTATAAAAAATGTCACGAGTTCCATGTAAAGTTGTTTCATTACTTTTTAATGAAAATAAGCTGGGTTTGCTAAATAATCAAAACGGCAGCAGGTCGTCGGAATCCTCTTCAGAGGTGCGGAATCCCGCATTTCCGATCGCGCAGAAAAAGTGCAGAATCCCGCACTTGCGGAATTGGATTCCCTAGTCGTAAGCCACTGGGCGTAATTGAGTATGATGAACAGTTATTATGTACAGCGGCGTGCCAGATACCTTTATAGGGGACAAGCCGAGGAACCTTGACCTATCTACTATTTTCCTACCTAAATACTACCCAGTATTTAAACGAGTGACTGTCTTGACACAAGAATTATACAAGAAATTCAACTCAAGTTTACGAAAGGACATATGACAGTGGGACATTTTCTCGAAAGTGTTTGCAACTAGATATTTTAACTTGCTAGTGATTAAATGTTTTCGCGACTATTATATTAATTATTCTTATAAAATAAGGGTGTTATAAAAACTAAAAACTGGCAGCTCTGTTAAGGTAGCCAACTAACTAAACTAAACTATAAGTCAGTCATAATATTAGGCGAGGAGCTATACATCGGCGTCGGTTCGACGATGAGGTACCTGGGACTCGTCCTCGACAGCTGGTGGAACCGGGACTGGTGCTGCTCTCAAGCGGCTCTATGGGACGCCAGTGTGGGCGCTGACGCTGCAACCGAAGGCTCAGCTGAACGCATGCCAGAGGGTCATGGTAATACGGTGCGGTGACGCCGCACGGTTTCCCGCGAAGCGGCGAGCCTCCTTGCTGGCTTGTCACCATGGGATCTGGAGGCAACAGTCCACATGCACGATTTGAGCGGGGAGATGCAACGCTGGGGCGAAAGTCCGCTGCCGCAACAGGTCGCGGCATGGCGGACAGAGTTGTGGCGGAGTCTCATGGTGAAATGGCAACAGCAACTTTCGCAACCCAGTGTTGGGCATGCCACAATAATGGCGGTAAGTCCCCTCTTTGAGGCGTCTGGAGAGAACTCACGGCGTCCTCACCTTCCGCATGACGCAGGTTCTCACCGGACATGGTGGTTCGGGAGGTACCTGCACCGGATTCGTGCGGTAGCGACGCCCGGGTGTCGCCACTGTGTGGGCCGCCCGGAGGGCACGGTGAAGCACACGGTAGAAGTGTGCGCCGCTTTGGCAGAGCATCGCCGTGTCCTTGTGGGAGCGATCAGCGGCGGCGATCTCTCGCGCCATGGTCCGAAGCGAGGAGGAGTGGCAGGCGGTCGCCTCCTTCTGCGAAGCAGTAATGCTAGCAAAGGAGGAGGCCGACTGCATCAGGCAACGGCGCTCACGCCCGAGCCGCCGCGCCGCCGGGATTCCGATCCCGATTTCCGGCGAACGTAGGCGCGGGCTTGCGGACGGTGAGCAATGGGTAGCTCGCTGTCCGACCGTCCGGTAACTGTCCGGACGTCTAAGTCGTCGACGGCGCGCACTGTTCCCGCGCGCCTCAAGGAGTTGTCAGCAACAGCAGGGGCCCGGGCAGTTCTAAATGTAAAATGAGTACAATAAAAAAGAGTTCATTATTTTCTATCATTTATTAATGAAAACCGCGAAAGACGCGATGGATATTGGACGTTGGATAGGAGCGGAGCGGACGTTGAAGAGCAGTAGTGGTCGAAAGGAAACAGCCTCGCCTTACGAGTTGTAGGTCGCGGGTTCCAACCCAGCCAGGCGCATTACTTTGTGTAATTTATTTCATCACCACTACTCTCAAAACGGAGAACGGAAACATCATGAGGAAACCAGTATGTCCTAGAACCAAAAATTCGAAGACATGTGACATTCACCAACCCGCAATGGGCCTGCGTGTTGGATTACGATCCATTTCCTCTTCCAGAGAGGTGGCCTTAGTCACAGCAGTTGGAACATTAATCTACACTATCTATCTACACTAATATTAAAGAGGTAAAGTTTGTTTTTTTGTTTGTAAGAGGTAATCTCTGAAAGTGCTGGTCCGATTGCTAAAATTATTTCACCGATAGAAAGCTGCTTTATTCCTGAGTAACATAGGATATATATTTTATATACGCGGGTGAAACCGCGAGCAACAGCTAGTAATTAAATATAATTATTTGGTACCCGACCGATAAACGCGTAAAAAAGAGGTTTCAAGAAAAACGCGAATAACCATTTGACGTAGAATTTTTTTTTTTGTAATAAATAATAATATACGATAGATTATTTTTTGCCACGAGGATTGAGGTAATAACAAAGAATGAATTTTGAAAAACTAAAATTATTGAGTTCATTAAATTCAAAACAAACAAATTATCCCAAAATCGTGTCTGTTACTGCATGAAAAACGGTACACATATGCAGAATGCGGTAAAAATAGTTGATTCTGCAAAAACCATTGATTAATGTGCTATTTTGCAGACTAATTTGCAGTTTAAGACGTTTAGAATATTAGAAGCGACAAGAAATATGTAACCAAGATCTATCTTCTTCTTCTTCTTCTTCCTGCCCTTGTCCCATTTTATTTGGGGTCGGCGCAACACGTTTTTGTCTTCCATTCTGTCCTGTCACTCGTCACGCTATCACTAACTCCCTTTTCTTTCATATCACTTTTCACACAATCCATCCATCTTTTCTTTGGCCTCCCTCTCCCTCTCCATCCATCCACATGTAAATTCATAACTCTTTTAGCAACATGCTTTCCATCTCTCCTCTTTGTGACCATACCAAGACAAACGATTTCCTTTCAACCTTTCAGTCACTGGCACCACTTTCAAACTTCCCCTAATATACTCATTTCTCACTTTATCCATTCTCGTCACACCACACATCCATCTTAACATTCTCATCTCCGCTACATGCAATCTTTTTTCATCCGTCTTTTTCACAGCCCAACATTCTGATCCATACAGTATGACAGGCCTTATCACGGACTTGTAGATTTTACCCTTCAACTTGAGGGGCATCCGTGAGTTGTTCCCGTGACCTGTCGCCATTTCATCCATCCTGCGTTGATCCGATGTGTTACGTCCCGGTCTACCTCACCATCCCCTTGGACGAGCGACCCGAGGTACCGAAAGTCGGAACAGATCGGTATGGGCGTTCCGGCGAGAGCTAAGGGCACTGGATTGGAGAGACCGCCGAAATCGCAGAACAAGTACTCCGTTTTGGTTCTACTCAATTTCAGGCCAACACTCTCCAATCTGTGCCACCACACCTCTAATCTGTTCTGGACCTCTAGGCCACTCTCAGCAACCAGCACAATGTCATCGGCAAACAACATACACCAGGGAGCCTCTTCCTGAATGTCCGACGTCAGAGCGTCCATTATCATCAGGAAGAGGTAAGGGCTGAGGGCCGACCCTTGGTGTAAGCCGACAGCCACATTGAAGCTTCCAGTAGTGCCCACTGAAGAACGGACTTGGGTACTGCATCGACTGTACATCGCTCGGATCAACTGCACATACTTCCCAGGCACACCTTTCTCCTTAAGGGCCCACCACAGAACCTCACGAGGTACCCGGTCATATGCCTTTTCGAGGTCAACGAATACCATGTAACCAAGATCTATGTAACTCATAATATGTTTTAAAAAGAGTGTCCATGGAGTTTCTTGCACGATCTTCTCCATAGAGACCTATGCTTTGGAACGTGCAATTTAGCTTCACTTTTCTTGGACTGACCGACATTTGACTATTCAAAAGTGCCTGCAAATAATCTATTTGAAATAAATGATTTTGACTTTGTTCTTTACTGCATTTTAATTTGCATCTTCAACCAATTGCACATGTAGTAAGTAACAAATTTTGAAATCGAATATGTTGTGTAAGGATTTATAAAACTAACACGACATTTTTGTATGTATTTATAAGCATATAACTTTTATTTTTTAACCATTGCAGCTCATTCAAACTTTTTCGATGTACGTGACGTACCTAACTGCTTTTACTGTGGTTAGTAATAGTATTATAATGTATTTCGGCATACGATGATGAGTTAATGCGTTAGCAAATTTGGTTTTTCTGCAGAGTAAATCATCAAATCAAAAACTAGGTTACACGAATGTTCCTTCTACTAAACCCGTTCAGATTCAATATTTAACTCAAAAACGTAAATAAAAAAACCTGTTAGGCACTGCGTTTTAGTGCCTGCACGGCAGTATTGTGCTAGGTTTACTTATCTCTATAAAGATATGGTTTGTGAAGAAATAAAAGCTGATATTTATATAAAGTGTTTTTTTTTTATATTTTGAAAAAAATCGAATATTCGAACAGCACTAAAAAAATATTCGAATATTCGAAATTCAAAACTTTCGAATATTCGCAATCTCTACACACATGTCAACAGTTTGTTCAAAAATGTTTTTTTTTTAATTCATAAGGAGGTACGTAGGTATTATTGACATAATATACGTAATCTCACCAACTTTAAACTAGAATATCTTTAATATAAGGATTCTATTAATAGTAGGTAAAGTCTAAGACAAAATTGTTTAGAAATTTATTCTGTATACTTTTGTATATTTTTCATCACAAGACGCTAAAAAAATATGCCAGCAATATTTCGTTCGGGACTTCGCCATGATCCTTTAAATATTTTCATTTTTGTATGAAAATCTGAGGAACTGAAATACTAAACTGTCATAGAACAAAAATTGTTATTTATGATGCCATTAGCATAGTCCTGAGAGGTTCCCAATGTTTCACAAATAACCCTGTGCACCTGTGTGTAATATTTGCCAATTTATATTTTATTTTACATAATAGCTGACCCGGCGAACTTTGTACCGCTTAACAGTCAATGAATGTATATCTTTCGATATAGTCAACTGATTGCGTTAAAACAAAGCCAAAAAAATATAATCAAGTTACGCACAATTTTATTTTAATGTATAAAAGTTATCTACATCAATTTTCTTTATTTCACGTGGTGCGCGCACACACAAAAACTTCTACAGATTAATTTATGTATCTAGATAAATACCTACCTACTTAGATAATAATTTAAAAAAATCTTCCTTGTACCTAGTTTTGATCAAAACAAGATTCTTCTTTCTCGTAAAAAACTCTTCATCACTTATCTAATAATCAAACGACATTGGAAAAGCTTGACCGCCATCCGCCTCACTGCGACCCGTAAAACTGACAGCGATGATAGGTTCACTCACGATCCACGCCGCAATATACAGCGATTTGAAATTGGGGCAATAACTTGGGAATTTAATTCCCGACTGCCCCCTGGTGACAATCCATGTGGATGCGACTGGGAATATACCAGAATAACCAGTTTTAAATTAAACGTAATTAATGTTCTCGTATAAATAATGTTTTCTGATGACGCAATTTAATTTAATTTGTTCAATCACTATACAATAATAAATGAAATTAATTCTAGTCACGCATTTAACGCATTATTCATTTTGAAGCTGATAAATGAGTGGTACGGGCAAAGAAACTACTACGAGACAAGATATTATATACCAGGCAACTACTTTTTATCAAGAACTATACAAAAGCAAAGAGGATAATATTGAAAAAGCGAATGAATAAAGTCAGACTAATAACACACAAATAATATCTATAGATGCAAATGAAATATACTTACAGCTGAACCGACTAATATCAGACAAAAGCCTAGGCCCAGATGGGATAATTAACGAAGCCCTGAAAATAAGCTTACCAATTCTATTAGGCTCTCTCACAGAACTATTCAACTTGATTCTGGAAACTGAAACTGTACCAATGCAAGTAAAGGAATCCACTTGATATCAACAATTACAGAGCAATCAGCTTACTAGCAATTTTTTTTTATTAATGATAGGCTTGCGTTTGACCACCATCTCACCTGATGGTAAGCGATGATGTGGTCGACGATGAAGCACGCTTGCCTAGAAGAAACCTATTCCCTCTCGACTTAAAGACTCCTAAGTTGTAGCTATCAGGAAACACAGATTCCGGCAGGGAATTCCGCTCCTTGGCTGTACGCACAATAAATGTGTTCGCAAAACGTTTTGTGCGTATGGGTGGGATGTCTACCATGTACCGGTGGCGCAAAGTATATTTATATAAAGTATTCTCATCAAAACTTCTGAAACGACTAACACAGGACATTGATAATGCACAACCAATAGAGCAAGCAGGTTTCCGCTCTGGATTTAGCACACTAGACCATATACATTCAATAAAACAACTCATTGAGAAGTATGAAGAATTTAACCAGCCTCTATATCTAGGTTTAATTAATTACAGCAAAGCGTTTGACAGCATTAGTCATAATTCTGTGGGAGTCTCTAAACATCCTAAACATAAACCCAAGTATATAAACATCATAAAATATATTTATAAAAACCGGCCAAGAGCGTGTCGGGCCACGCTCAGTGTAGGATTTCGTAGTTTCCCGTCCGTCACAACAAGTGTACCCACTTATGAATTTACAAAAATGCTTGCATATATGATTATACTACAAATTTAGTCCAGAAATTATTTTGTACAACCTTTTTGTCTTTTTTGTACAAAAACTGTTCTTTCCATCAAGTTCAAAATGATTTTCCTAGAAAGTCCTTATAAAGTTCTACTTTTAATTTTTTTTTTTCATATTTTCTAAACTTATGGTTCAAAAGTTAGAGGAGGTCCCCCCTCTAACTTTTGAACCATAAGTTTAGACACATTGTTTTTTACTTTTGGAGCGATTATTTCCGAAATTATTGACATTATCAAAAAATGATTTTAGTACACCCCTATTCATTTTTAAATACCTATCCAACAATATATCACACGTTAGGGTTGAAAATAAAATAAAAAATCACTTCCCTCTTTACATATAGGGGGGCTACCCTAATAAAACATTTTTTTTTTCCAATTTTTATTTTACCGCTTTGTCGGCGTGATTAATATATCTACATATTGGTACCAAATTTCAGCTTTCTAGTGCTAACGGTCACAGAGATTAAGCGAGAACGGACAGACAGACAGACGGACAGACAGACATGGCGAAACTATAAGGGTTCCTAGTTGACTACGGAACCCTAAAAACAGTACTAGTTATGTCAAATTGGAATCAAGAGGCGAAGCAACAAATATTGAAAGAGAGTCCGACAGGGTGATCACTGGTCACCTAAATTATTTATTTCTATTTTGAAAAACATATTCAGAAAGATAGACTGAAAAACAAAAATAAATAACAGATATTTAAACCATCTAAGATTTGCTGATGATATAGTCATACTATCAGAAATACCAAAAGACCTACAAGAAATGCTATGTTCACTAGACACTAGACCAAGCAAGCTCGAAAGTGGGACTAGAAATTAAAAACTTTTTACAAAAAAAAAATACAACCGACTTCAATGTTAAATAAACACTGAAAAGTACAAAATAACTTTAATTTCGGAAGTCGGTATTTCTATAATAGTTTTGTCTCTTCGTTACATATTTAACACCGACTTATTTTTTTTTTTGTAAAAAGTTTTTATTTTACACTTTTTAGTTATGGTTGTATGGTATGGCTGAGAGGTACTTTTTAGTGGTGGTAGGTCCACCACTAAAAAGTACCTCTCAGCCAAACTTAAATACCTTATAGCCAGAGAGCATCTCATGACGATACTAATAATCCCAAACACGGTTAGATTACATTAATTTACCTTCTGGCTTCGTCATCAGATCAGTCCGATACATCCCCTCCCCCTTTTCCTTCAGCCAGTCATCGACTACACGTATAAACAAAGCAATTTTACTTGTTACGACTGTTCTGCTGTGATCCTATGAGGAGTTCTGTGCCATATCTTCGAAGTTCATGATCAGATCATAACAATATTTCAATGGGACCAACTTGGAAGCATAACCTTTCAATCAAAAAAAGAATTTTCAAAATCAGTCCACAATTGACCGAGATATCGGTGAACATAAATAAAAAAAAAACATACATTCAGACGAACATAGAACCTCCTCCTTTTCGAAGTTGGTTAATGAAAGCTACTAAGACCAAAATAATAACAAACAGCAATAAGTCCATTACCGTAAGAGGAAACAAAATAGTATATGTCGACAGCTACATCTATCTAGGTAAACAAGTATCCTTCAATAAAACAAATAACAAAGACGAAATTCAATCATCATTTCAGCCGATACACGTCCACTGTTGGACATAGGCCTCCCCCAAGCGTCGCCACATCGAACGTTCCTGTGCGTCCCGCATCCATCGGTTTCCCGCTACCTTCACCAGGTCGTCGGTCCACCTTGTAGGAGGCCTTCCAACACTGCGTCTTCCGGTACGCGGTCGCCACTCCAAAACCTTTCGGCCCCAACGGCCATCTGTTCTGCGAGCAATGTGCCCTGCCCATTGCCACTTAAGTTTGGCAATTCTTTGTGCTATGTCGGCAACCTTAGTTTTCCTGCGGATATCTTCATTTTTTATTCGATCACGCAAGGAAACCCCGAGCATAGCCCTTTCCATTGCTCTTTGGGTGACTTTGAGCCTTCTGATGAGGCCCATTGTGAGCGACCACGTTTCGGAGCCATATGTCATCACTGGCAACACGCACTGGTTAAAGACTTTCGTCTTGAGACACTGTGGTATGTTGGACGAGAAGATACCGCGTAGCTTCCCGAACGCTGCCCAACCGAGTTGGATTCGACGGTTGACCTCTTTCTCGAAGTTAGACCTACCCAACTGGACTGTCTGTCCGAGGTAGACGTAATCGTCCACAACTTCGAGTGTAGAGTCTCCGACCTTGATAGGAGTGGGCGCTACATGGTTGTTAATCATGATTTTGGTTTTATCCATGTTCATTTTAAGACCCACTCTTAGAGAAGCTCTACTGAGGTCATTGAGCATTGTGCTGAGCTCCTCCATAGTCTCCGCCATGACTACTATGTCGTCGGCAAACCGAAGGTGAGTGATGTACTCGCCATTGACATTAATGCCTAGTCCACTCCAGTCCAGAACCTTGAAGACATCCTCCATTGCGGCCGTGAACAGTTTCGGAGAGATGACATCTCCCTGCCTCACACCTCGCTGCAGGAGGATAGGTTTCGAGGTCTGGTCCTGGAGTCGGACTGACATGGTGGCGTTTTCGTACAAATACCTCAGCACTTCGATGTACCGATAGTCAATTTGGCACCTTTGGAGAGATTGCAGCACTGCCCAAGTCTCGATCGAATCAAAAGCTTTCTCGTAGTCCACAAACGCTAGGCAGAGAGGCAGGTTATACTCCTCGGTCTTCTGTATGACCTGCCGTAGCGTATGTATGTGGTCTACGGTGCTGAAACCTTTTCGGAATCCGGCTTGTTCGGGAGGCTGGAAGTCGTCAAACCTGCGCGCAAGACGGTTCGTGATGACCCTGGAAAACAGCTTGTAGACATGGCTCAGAAGTGAGATGGGCCTGTAATTCTTCAGCAGGGTTTTATCACCCTTCTTAAAGAAGAGTACCACCACACTTCTGCTCCATGCCTGTGGCGTTTTTCCCTCGAGTATGACGGAATCGAACAACTTCTGAAGGGCCTTTAGGACCGGTTTTCCACCCGCCTTCAGGAGCTCAGCCGTAATTCCGTCCTCACCCGACGCCTTGTTGTTCTTCAGCTGCTTCAGAGCCATCCTAATCTCGTACAGGCTGACGTCCGGGATATCTTCAGTGTAGTGTCGAGTCAATCTAGCTCTTGGGTCGTTTGCCAGATTTGTAGCGGGTTTGGAGATTGACGTGTATAACTGTCCATAAAATGCCTCGATCTCTCCCAGAAGCTCCGATTTGGCGGATATGACTCTGCCATCTTCGGTCTTCAGTTTCGTGAGTTGGCTCTGCCCAATAGACAGATCCCGTGCAAAAACTTTGGAGCCCTTATTCCGCTCAATCGCGTCCTTAATCCTCTCGGTATTAAATCGGCGAAGGTCGCGTTTCAGAGACTTCGAGATCTGTTTATTGAGCTGCCGGTACGTGCACGCATTATCTGAAGACTGCAAAGTCATTTCACGCCTCTTCTTCATGAGCTCGAGAGTTTGATCCGTGAGCCTCTTGGTCTTACTTGTACGGGTCTTAAAAAACTGAGACCCGACTGTATGGACAGCTTCCACGAACCCATCATTATAATTGTCCACGGAGCTTCCTAGGCACTCGAAACGGTTTTGAAGTTCGAGCTGAAAGCTCTCGGAGTTTTGGATCTGGATCTGCGTAGGACGGAGCGTAGACTTCATCAGTCGAGATCTTTCAAGTTTGACATTGATATTCAATGTGCCTCTTACCATACGGTGATCACTCCCGGTTTTCACCGCATTGATCACAGAGACATCATTGAATATTTGCTTCTTCGTCGACATGATGAAGTCAATCTCATTTTTAGTTATACTATCAGGGCTTTGCCAGGTCCACTTCCTGTGCTTACGCTTTCTGAAGAAGGAGTTCATCATGTAGAGGCCCTCCTTCTCCATAAAACTAGCCAGTAGGTGTCCCCGGCGGTTCCGATGACCAAATCCAAATTGTCCCACTCGCAGCTCATCACCGTCTCGTTTGCCCAGTTTCGCATTAAAGTCCCCCATGACAACGGTGAAGTGAGTCTCAGAATCATGCATGGCTCTGGATATATCCTCATACATAGACTCCACTTCGTCATCGGGGTGTGTCGAGGTCGGGGCGTAAACCTGTATGACCTTAAGCGAATATCTTGATGATATTCTGAGTATCAGGTACGCCACCCTGCTCGACACACTCTCGATTCTCACCACATTGTCCACGAGGGACCTGTGGACGATAAACCCGACACCACCCTGGGACTGCTGATCACCCTCCCGGAAGTAAAGCAGGTTACCGGATTTGAGAATTATCGTGTCCTCCCCCTGTCTTCGGACTTCGGATAATCCCACAATACTCCATCGTAACCCGCTCAACTCTTCCTCCAGTTCGATGATCTTCTCGTCGGACCGGAGTGTACGTACGTTATAGGTTGCCAGGTCCAGTCGTCGACGGTTAAACGTTCCCGCCCGGAGATTCTTAGCACCCCTGACCCCAGGGCTGCGCCCACGCCCGTCCACGTCAACACAACCACTGGAGTCGCCGGGCATTTGGGGCCTGTGCGTATTGTTATGTTGCATTGGGGGGGTTCGGACCATAACCCGCCACGCTGGTCCAGTGCGTGTTGGCGGGTCGCCATAGCCTCGTCCGTTTTCCAGCAGGGTGCACCACGTGCAGGTGAGGTTGGCTTGGGTCCCGACAGATGTTGGTTGGGACCCCGTATACACCCCATTTGAAATTCAAAGAAGAGCAAATATTAGGTACGTGGAAGAAATTCTGGTCACTCAAGGAAATCTTAAAAGGAGACTACTCGGTACACCTGAAGAAAACTTTACTAGATGCTTGCATACTGCCCTGCCTGCTGTACGGTTGCCCATCCTGGGTATTCACAAGAGACAAACAAAAGATCGAAACAACACAACGAGCCACGGAGAGAAGTAAATATTGAACATTACGATAGTACATAAAGTTAGAAGTGAAGTCATTAGACAAAAAACCAAGGTAACTGGAGGGCATCAGACGCAAGCTCTAAAATTGGAATGGCAATGGGCTGGCCACGTATCACGGTACAAAGATGTTAGGTGGAAAGCAAAAACCACAGAATGGAAAGGGCCAGAAAGAAAAAGAAGGGTAGGCAGCCCAAAAAGAAGGTGGGCTGACGATGTAACTGAACAGTAGGAAATGATTGGCAAAATATTGCCAGCGACAAGGACAAATGGAAGAAACTGGAGGAGGCCTTCACCCGTGGAGGGGCCAACTTCCCAAAAAAAAAACTTAGATTCCAAAGAAAAAAAACTACTAATCAAATAGACTCAAATTTATCTTTTTAAATGTTATGTTAAGGGTAATGGGATATAAAGGCTTTTTATTTTTATTTACAGGCAATGTACGAGGCAACAGCATGCTTTGCCGCCGAAGACTTTAAGGCAAATCCAGAATTAAACTAAGTGATTATGATTTGATCAAAACCAACATTGCTAAGTTACATTCATGTATTATTACGAAAAATACTCGCACACTTTTTTCCTTAGTCCTTATTGTCCTACTGCTGGCCAAAGACCTCCCCTAAATCCTTCCAGATATTCTTCTCCCACGCCGTCACAAACCAGTTAAAATTCATAATAAATAGAATTCAATTTGAGAACATACATAGTAGTAGCAGCTTTAACAGTGTATTAAATACAGACTAACCTAAGAAATGCATCAAACGTTTTACTTATTATTTACTAAGATAATCTTACACACATGCAGACTGCTTGTTGATGTTTTGATAGAAAGCTTTCTTCGTAATGATTGAGCGCTAATCTACCGGTTAATCATTGGGATACAAGTTTTGTAGCGCTTCTTTTGTAACGCTCATCGTACACGTCGGGGGAAGCAGGTGCGTCTCGTATGGTTGGGCTATACTAACAAGTGGGAACCTATAACCATACACAACACGCTGTTTGTGCTTTAAACTAAATACTCGATGCATTGACTCATTAGAAAGTAAGGGCACGTAGTATGCATAAGTCGCACGAGCGTCACACTCCAGATAGATAGAAATATAATAACCACGAGGTTAGTGTACCTACTACTAAGTCAGAGAGCAGTTCTTCTTGTGTAAGGCACTTTTCAGGAGGTTCTACCCGCCCCCACGCCCGGCTGTGACCGCGGCATGCACAATTGCTGGGTAAAATTTGAATTTGGAAAAATACATAGAAATGTATATCGATGACGATGCACGACAAACAACACGAACCTGGTTGTTGACTTATTAAGGGTATTATGCAAGCAGCAGAACGGTTGAAACAGTGACCGAGACCTGATTAAAACGCTAAGGGCAGCTGAAGGAACGCAGGTGGGTTTTACTCTGTAACAATCTGACACTACAGAGCGGGAAAATTATTCGATGATTTCCCAGTTCTCACATAAAAAAAGGTTCCGAAACTAACGTTACAATTTTAGAAGCCGGTTCCTTTTTTGTTTGTATTATATTCATCGATTATAATAAAACGTAATATTATTACATTTTGTAAGAAAAACGGAAATAAAGCCTCTGTAGACATTGACACTAAACACATTGTTTTTTGCGGGTAATATCGCAAAGTATACAAGGCTGTAGATATTAGGGCTAACCGTGCGAAGCCCGGCGCGCGCTGGGTCGCGCTATGTCGGGGCGGGGAGTGCACAGAGCTCCGGCGGGATCTCATGGTGAAATGGCGTCAACGACTATCGCAACCCAGTGCTGGGCACGCCACAATCATGGCGGTAAGTCCCCTCTTTGAGGCGTGGCTGGAAAGACCTCACGGCGTCCTTACCTTCCGCATGACGCAGGTCCTCACCGGACATGGTTCGTTCGGGAGTTTCCTGCACGGGATTCATGCGGAGGTGACGCCCGGGTGTCGCCACTGTGCGGAACGCCCGGAGGACACGGTGGAGCACACAGTTGAGGTGTGCCCTGCTTGGGCGGAGCATCGCCGTGCCCTCGTGGGGGCGATCGGCGGCGGAGACCTCTCGCGCCGGGCCTTGGTTGAGGCAGTGGCGTGCCTGATGCCTTTACAGGGGGCAAGCCAAGAAATCTTGACCTAACTACTACTTACCTATTGAAAAAAATCTCGTGCTACCACGTGTTATCATTGCAGTAATGCTGATTTTTCTGAATTGCTACACTACTATTAATTCATTAAACCCCAAGCGAACGCCGGCGTTCGCGCACCTATTGTCTTTCTATTGTGTCTGTACTTTATCATCATACCAAAATCGTGAAGTTTGAATACATGAATAGAAAAAAAAAATTGTATTCTAATTCAAATTGTCTATCTTTATTTAAAAATGATTTTATTACTTACACCAGCGTAAAAAGTTTGTGAACGTTTTAATTCTACCAACAGCTGATTTTCAATTGCAATCAAAGATAATTCGGAAAGCCGCTCTTGTTGTCGAGTGCCGGCCGGCCGGGATGGTCAGCCAATACTTTAAAACGATTAATTTGAACTTAATGAATATCTAATGTAAGTTTGAGTTGAGTGTGAAATAAAACAACCGAGTACTAGATACCTACTGATCTAATGTTACTTTTTTGAGGCCAACGCCATCTAGTTATGAAAGTGTAACTAATACATAATTTTTTTTGAAATCTTGGTGTTTCAAACACTTGTTCTTTATAATAATATGTAATATTATTGGCAAATACTCACAATTGAAACAGCGGTAGCTTTTCGTTGTTCACTTTTTTAAAACACACTTATCACTTAACTGTCGAGAAAGAGAACCAACTTTCTATTGGCGGTTTACCAAAAATAAAGAATGAAATAACAGCGTTCAAGTACTTTTGAGAATTTTTCATGGCACTCGCGAAGTTATTTGAGTCATACCTGATGTATTCCAAGCATTGTTATTAACTTTTCTGAGAAATATTCAAAATAGTAAAGTTACAAGATTATATTTATCTTTAAAACTCAAACCCTACCTGGCCAATATCAATTCCACACATAATAATATCCACACACAACCACAAGTTTAGTTTCCGAATTCATAAACTGTTAAATGACGGAAAACAAAAAAAAACTATCAAAATAATAATTACGTACAACACGATAACCGATCAAAGCAAATTTGAACTGAGTACTTTTTAGTTCGTACAACTTTACGCGTCATAGAGGGCGCCTCGTATATATGCGTAAAAATTTATGTCAAAAAAAACCATTCATAAATTTACCAAAGCCCTGCTTTTTTTTTAGAACAAAATGTTCGACGAGCATTTGCACACAATAACAAATTACACCCACACACACTCAAAATTTGACGTTTTTATATCAAAAGTAGAGATAGAAGATAAAGCCTCATAAAAGCCTTTGAGGCAGAAAAAGACAACAACACATTAGTGTTCATCTCTTTCTTTTGTTAAGTGTTAGAGTGAGATCGGAGAGATTTCGCTCAGAATGGCATCCTCGCTTCGCCCTGGTATCGTCTTATGAATGATTTTTGAATTCCGCACAACACAGTGGCAACTTAGCGTAACCGCGTAAGCGCGCGAAGTTTAAAGTTTAGATTTTTGTGATAATTAATTGATTGGTCGTGTTCTATGAATTAGGTGAGGTTTTGGTAGGGCAAGCCTGGCTTTTTGGCTTGTATGGCGGGCACGCCACTGGGTTGAGGCCATGGTCCGGAGCGAGGAGGAGTGGCAGGCGGTCGCCGACTTCTGCGAAGCAGTAATGCTCGCAAAGGAGGAGGCCGAACGCATCAGGCAACGGCGTTATCGCCGCCGCCGTCGCCGGGATTCTGATCCCGATTTCCGGCCAACGTAGACGCGGGCTTGCGGACAGTGAGCAATGGGTAGCTCACGGTCCGGCCGTCCGGTAACTGTCCGGACCAAGCCCAAGTCGTCGACGGCGCGCACTGTTCCCGCGCGCCTCAAGGAGTTGTCAGCAACAGCAGGGACCCAGCCGGGTCGAAGCCTACTGGGGCCAGGGTTATCCGAAAGGGCGCTCGAGCCCCGGTATGAAGGCTAGAAGGAACGGGGTGGGTCTTTTAGTCAGTAAGAGTCTGACACTATCTCCCGCTCCGCCCAAGGGCGGGGGATGTCAATGCATGATATTTTCCCACCATAAAAAAAAAAAAAAAAAAAAAGTGGCGGGGATTGCCATACTTCCTATAAATTGATCCTTAGGTATCTAAAGGGCGTGCGGGTGTTCTTTTTCTAAAATGTACGGTTCGATACCTGGCTAGAGTTGGCCATCCACGTTTATTAGAAAAAATCACCCTACAGTACAGATTCGTGGACCAATGATAGCAGTGACATCTGAATTCAACAAGGGACACTTTATCTCCAGCCATTAGGAACCGGCGCGCCGTGGAATATTATGGTCTGCAGCAGAAATTCAAAAGAACGGATGATAGGCTCGCTATCGAAAGCTAACGAAGTTTCTCGCTAATATGTAGTTATGTCATTCCGATCAAAATAGTACTCGTATATTTATTTTTCCATTTTTGAGTAAGTGGTTAATTAGACAACTTTATAGTGCGGCCAACCAAGTTACGGCCAGACTTCACTTGCATTATAATAAATAGAGGGTCGGGAGAGAGCTCGAGAAGGCAACGGCATTATAAGTAGGCACTTCCATACATAAACAGCTCTGACACAGCACGACACATGCGCGATGCACCTTCCGTTTTGCAGGCAGTAGGTGCGGCTGCACTGGCTACATGTTTATGTGTTGGCGTTTGGAGGTGGTTCGTACATATATATGCGCAAGTACGAGTGATATACTCGTACTTGCGCAAAAGATGTGTGCGTTTAACGTAAGATTTGCATTCGTCGTATTGTTGGCTCCCCTGTTTGTCTAGAGAAAAAGAAAAGAGTTGTCTACTCTAGCAAAATTGTTACACGAAATACGACACGGAATCGATTTTAAAACGGTAGTCGCCCCACTTTATGGAGAATTATGAGGAAATGGGTTTATATTACAAAAAAAGCAGGTCTAACAGGAAGTTGTCAATGGAGAGGTAAGATATTGTGGCGTGGCGTTTTCGGTATTTGAAAGAATTGCAAGTCGTATACTTTATTCAAAAATAGTTTATAGTTTCCAAAAGAAAATTATAAGGTAATTGGTAAATGTAACAAAATTTCAGTTAATCTCCCTAATATCAAGTAATTTCATTGCTAAAAGTATAGCAACACTGTTTTTCCATATTGCCGGCGAGGGGAATAGGCTAGTTGCCGTAAAAAAATGTAATTAGTCCATCTTTTAGATTAGGTAGGTATACAAAAATAAGGGACACGTATTTTTTTATTTGTAAATTAAACCAAAATATGACAAAGATATAGCTCATTAAAGTTACGTGTAACGTCACGCCGTGCTGCAAGAGAAAAAATACGTGTCCAATTTTTTTTTATATGTAATCTAAAATACGGACTAAATAAAATGTAATTATTTTGACCCTGAAACTATCCTATTCTTACGTGAAACGCAATATACAATTTTTGCAACACTTACGATCCGAATTTATATCCAATTTTATTATATTATTATTACCTAGCATTTTTAATTTATTTTAGAATTTAAGGCAAGATTATACTAGGTACGACAACTGAAGTCTTTTATAGTATGATCAAGATTTTATCCCGATAATATCATAATTATGTCGCATAAAAGTACTACAAATAATAATGACTGATGTAAACTGTACCTATAAGTAAATAAGTGAGAGACAATAAACCCAGTCGACACAGTGCTTGACGCCAAGCTCTGTCCACGCCAGCTCTGTCCTGCACCTGCAGTGAGCCAGGCTTGCACTCGCATCGTAGCGACCAGAGCCGGAGCCGCCGCAGCGCTATAGCTGCACGCCCACGAGTGTGAACAGGCGGTGCGGCGACACGCGCACCTGCACGTGCGGCAGCGTGCTGAGCCCGTCGCGCGCGCCGCCATCTTTTATGCTGGTGCGCAAGATCTGCATGCGCGCGCTGTTGCGTCGCTCCTGTGGGTGCTCCAGCATCGTGTAGCGGGACATTTCAAGAGGAAATCTATAACATACATACATGGCTGTCTTCATATTGGGTGGCATGTATTATTGAGATACTTTATTCAGTTTCTAACAAACTTTCAATGCATACTAATGAATCAGTCAGTGTAAAATAAAAATGATTACCTGATTACGTCTAATTTATGCGCTGCGAGTCTGTGAGAGAAGTCATCGTCTTCGCCACCCCATCCTTCAAATTTATTAGAAAACCCATTGACAGCCACAAATTGTTCAGCCTTGAGGGCGAGTACTCCGCCTGTCAAGTAATTGTAGGGCAGCACGAAGCGGAACTTGTCGATGCTGGCGCTCATGTGGCGCGGCGCGGCGCTGCACGCGTACAGGTTGGCGGCGTCCAGCGGCAGCAGGTCCACGTCGTGCAGGATGAGGCACGGGAACTGGTCGCGCATCGCTGTCCTCGCCCCCACGTTATATAGAATGCCTTTGTTAAAGATCTTCTCGTCTTGTTGCTCTACTACGTATATCCTGCAAGAGAGTACCTATTCATAACACTACTTTTGTAATGGGGTCATTATGATATTTAGTGCAAGCGCCAAAGCAAGGTGAGTGAGCAAAATGTGAGGACCGCATTCTGTGAATAGTTTTGGCCTCAGAAAAGCATGCAGATTATGATTCTGGATGTTGCCAGGAGGGAAAAACGGAAGAAACTGAAAAGGAAAAACGGAACCCTTATAGGTCTCCTGTCAAGACCCTTTATTTCGGAAATGCGTGGAGGTATCGAGTTAAAATTAAACCCATATACTCAGGTCTGAGGACTCTTGAAGCTGTAAAAAAAAAACTTGTCAGTTAAAAAAAATTTGTGAGATTATTGCATTTGTTTTTTTTTTATATAAAGTAGTGCTTGACTGCGATCCCACCTGATGGTGAGCCTATTCACTTTTGCCTTGAAGACACTCAAATTATAACCGGACAGGAAGACCGCAGCTGGCAAATTGTTCCAATCCTTCGACGTACGCGGTATAAACATTGACTTATATTCTAGTGATAGACCAGCCCTTTCATGGAAACTATTTGTCAAAATGTTGAAAAGTTAAAACGAAAATCTGCTGCAGCGCTACATTGGCATTATGTCGTCTAACAGAACTATTAAAATATAAAGCGCTGATAGCTTTAAGAGAATTCTTTTTTCGCGACCAAAACGTCTTAAGCGCCACGAATTTCGTAGTACTTACGCGTTTAGTTCAACATAGTGTAATGACATGTTATCCAAATAGATTTTTATAGGTACCGCAGAAGTGACACAGCTTTTTGCCTACAATACTTTATTACAATAAAACTCTATTTCAAAATTTTACCAATAGTCCACGTTAGTGTAAATTCAGAAAATTTAATAAATAAGTGAATTCAAAATCGTGTAAAATAATTAAGAACAGCTATCTTTAGTGAATGATGGTCAGGACTGCGCTGCTAATATTTAGTAACAAAACAAACAACAACTAACCGCCCATTGTACCTACGTGTTTTAGATATAAGTTTTTCTTTGTTATGTTTTGTATGTACAATAAAGTATATAATAAATAAATAATAATAATAAACTAACTATAGCATAATCAGCTTTTTAATATTCCCACTGCTGGGACTCAAGCCTTCTCTCTAGGAGAGGGAATGGGCCGTAAACCACCACGCTGGCCCAGTGCGGGGTATGCGGTTGTAGCGACATCTATGGCGCCACATAAGAACTACGGAGAAAGTACGAAATCCTGCATCGCGCAATCAAAGCTCTCCGCGCGAATTGAACATATACGACAGCCCGAAATCATCTATCGGGCAGTAGCCCACCAGACTATAACACCTGTCTGGTCGGAGGATCCTCCCTTTTCAACGGAGGTATGTGGGACTTTACTCTCTGTTCCCATACCTCCAAACTGGTGACCCTCGACAAAGAACGTCAGCGCAGCCTTCGTGCAGCTACTACTTCGTGACGTCATCATCACTTCC
Organism: Mythimna ferrago; assembly: GCA_910589285.2. Lineage (NCBI taxonomy): Eukaryota > Metazoa > Arthropoda > Insecta > Lepidoptera > Noctuidae > Mythimna > Mythimna ferrago. Next base: position 30,138,264 of record OU342678.1, read on the forward strand.
TCAAGCTTTCGAGCAGCGAGCCATACAGCCAGCACCCACGGCTATAGAGGGTATCCTGACCACCAGCATGCCTACCTGGTCATACCTGGTCATCCCCCTCAGCCTCATCAGCCACCTTGGCTTAGCACACCGCATCTTCGGCCAGTCATATGAAGAGCCATGAAGAACCTCTCCTGGTTGACGCTAGCAGTCAAGCCCTACGTCGCATAAGCACCGCTCCGACTCACTGGAGCCAGCAGCACTACTCCGACTCACTGGAGCCTGCAGCATCATCCCGACTCACTGGGACATCATCACCCCGACTCACTGGGGCAACATCCCGACTCACTGGGACATCATCACCCCGACTCACTGGGGCATCATCCCGACTCACTGGGATAGCAACACCCCGACTCACTGGGGCATCACCGCAGACAGTTCCGACTCACCGAGAACTATGCGGCATCGGTTCCGACCCACTGGAACCAACCTATCACTGGCCTGGCACGCATCATGAAGCATCAAAAGAACCATCGATCTCCGATCACCGGAGGGGAGTGATGTAGCGACATCTATGGCGCCACATAAGAACTACGAAGAAAGTACGAAATCCTGCATCGCGCAATCACAGTTCTCCGCGCGATTTGAACATATACGACAGCCCGAAATCATCTATCGGGCAGTCGCCCACCAGACCATAACACCTGTCTGGTCGGAGGATCCTCCCTTTTCAACGGAGGTATGTGGGACTTTACTCTCTGTTCCGCATACCTCCAAACGGTGAATGTCGCATGTCTTCGAAATATTCCGTTTCCCCACGAAGTTTTCCTTCACCGTTTAGAGAGCAGTGGTGATGAAATAAATTACATAAAAAACTAACTTTTTTTAAATCTATTTTCAACTTAATTTTTCGGGGCGAATCAAAAATTGATTCGGAGTCAGAAATTTGGACTTGGTTTAATGATGTAGGGGAAAGCTATAAATGTTTGAAGGCACATTCTGAAGGAATAGCATTACTGCAAGGAATCAAAAAAAGCTTTAGTCCCATAATTATCATCAGTTTGAAAGTGTGCACAGCAGATAAACGGATATTTTGTAGGAAGCCACGTGTTTTCACGTCTATCCTCCTGAAGATATTTTATCAATTTTTCTCTTTTTGGCTGACCAGAGTGAACAAACTTGAAATATAATTATAGTAGGTATGTGAAGGACGAAATCTCAATAACCGTAATGATCACTTAGTGATGTATCATTTATATTACACATATGAATACAAATTCAACTGAACTTAATTTATATTTGAATACTAATCTATGTATACATAATATCTATACCTTTTTTGTCCTATGATGAGTTCCCTGACAGTTCATTTTTTTCCGTGGCACGCATTCTACTTTAGATTACTAAAAAATAAACTGGCAAAAAAAATAAAAATGAAATGATAAAAAAAATATTGTCTTTCGTAAATTAATAAGTAAATTATTGTGGTTATAATTAACTGTTAATAAATTAAGTAAATAAAATAAAAAAGTATAGAACTTAAAAATGTGTAATGCGTTAAACGGAACTTCTGCCAATAGAGATTGACACTACTCGACGACACACTAATCGACAAAATCGGAGCGACCATCTTGTAATCGCAAGTAACGGCAGAAAATTGGAAAAAAGTAATAGAAAACACTCAAAAAACTATAACAGAGGACTGGAATAAATATATCCGGTTCGACCGAATTAGGGCCAATAATTAATCATCGCGGTTAGTTGGAAAAGATTCCGATTCCGATATGGATACGAGTTCAAATCAAGAGTCAAGTTCTGACAGTGAATAATAAATAAATTATTATTTTAAACAGACTGCATTTTATTGACCACTAGCCGTCCCCCGCGGTTCCGCCCGCGCTATTTCAGGTTTTTAGTTTTTGTCAGGTTTTTTGGTTCACTGTAAAATTTCTTTAAAATCCGTATAGAGTAAGATCCCAGGACCGCCAGACATCACGTATTTTCTGACGAACGAAATGTGGACGATTGAGTACTATTAGTATGTACTAAGAACGCATGCCTACCTGCTAGTTTTCTTAGACGGCCAATTTTCAGGTATCAGGTAATCAAGGTACATAAAATTATTACTTACCTCACGTAAATTCTCAAAGCTGATTTTTACGTATTTTGTAGGCAATATCTTTAAAATCAAGTCGCCAATACTCCCAGACACATTCCGTCGGCCGTATTGTTTAACAGACGCTTTAAAGCTCCAAAAAAAATGATGTAACTTCACGTATTTTCTCAAAGCTGATTTTTACGTATTTTGTAAGCAATATCTTTAAAATCAAGTCGCCAATACTCCCAGACACATTCCGTCGGCCATATTGCTTAACAGACGCTTTAATGATCAAGCATGAGAATTTACGTGAAGTTATGTAATTTTTTTGGGATCTTGGACTAGTAGACTAGTTCTTGCGTGAAAGAGTAACAAACATCTACACACACATACAAACTTTCACATTTATCATCTATAAATCTAAAATCGGTAATCCAATTCCATTTTCTTTGCCAACTGATTCGTTATTGTAAAAAATCGATTAAATTTCGTTAGGTCACATCACTATAATTGTCAGACAAGAACTGTCAGGGAACTCATCATAGGACAAAAAAGGTATAGGTAGGTACGTAATAAATACCTCAGTGCTTACGAATCACAGAATGCTTAAACACAAAACTTAGCGATGAAAACTGATACTCAATTTGCTGGCATTCTTGCTGAGTTTTTACAGTATCGAAAAACAGACGTATATTATTTATACAAAAAATCTAAAATAAAATATTAAAAAAAAAACAAACGGAATAAATCACTTTTCACTAAAGCAGTTGTAGGTAAAAACCCGGTTTTTGTGGGAAGGAACATTTGCATGTTTTAGTGTATGATTGTAAAATGGAAAAGCTTTTAAATAAAATAATATAATTTCTAACATACTATTACAATATTTGAAGCTATTAAATTGCTTGAATAATCAATTATTTTACTTTCATGACTACAAAATGATTATTTATGTCTAGATTCACTTTCTTTTGAATTTATAAGCGCCGCTCTCACACTGTATGAACGTCAAAATTGCACTAAAGTACCTAATCAATGTCAATTTGCCTAAAATTCAGTGCAACGGATTGGATTGTAGTGAGTGTTCAGCACGCCTAATCTAGTGCGTAGTACATATATATCGATGGGTATAAACGACGAGGCAAAACGCTTAGTCCGGACTGTAGAGGTTTCAAAAAAGAGCCACTCAGACCAGATTAGCTCCTTACTAGCCCGAACACTTAGCAGGTATCTCTATACAACTGTGCTATCATCTGCATACTCATAGATACCGAGCACCAGCAGATCCTTGATAAGCAGCAGGAAATATACACTTTTCTGCATGTACTTAATTTACCTTGTCTTAATCTAACGCGCACGAGTTTTCCAAGGATCTATTTTTTTTTACTAATCTAACGGGTTGCTCTCAACGCACCCCACTATATTAAGAGTTCATATGTGGTAGGGGTACATTATAGGGTGTAAGATTTCTCCCCATAGACCCCATATGATTTTCTGACGCGCTCGAGTAGCGCGCAAAATGCCCATCTGGCCGCCCCTACTATTAAAACTTTTGATTCGCACAACACCTACCTAGTTGTTTAAATAAAACACTTACCTGTAGTGTATGTTTTGTTTCCTGAGAAAATTATGGATGTAGGGCAGGAATATGTCAAGTTGACTCTGCCTGTTCCTGTAGGCCACCACCACAGCGACGCTGAACATCGCGTTGCAGTGCTCCGGCGCGTAGCTCCCGTTCACCAAGCCCTTTGCTGAGAAGTCGTCGAACCTTCTTGGCACTTCCCAATTAAGCAGAGAACTAGTACTTTGAAGTATTTCATCATATTTACAATCGGGCTTCGATTTGTGCAGCACTAGTTTTGGTGATCTCTGTTTGTAGAGTTGTGTCTCTAAGACCTCGGCAGGTATGTGAGGGTAGTTGTACACGCCGTAATTTGCAAAGAAAAGCAAAACAGCTTTGACACTTAGTATAAAAAATATGCAAGTAATCACGCGCAGTTGTAGTATCCTGAAAATAATTTTAATTATACATAATTATATTCAATGCATAACATCAGTCAGCAATATAAATCATTTCTCCTTAAGAGCGGGCTACGAATGCTACAATGGCCATTCTGATATATATTCTGACATCAGGGACTTATATTTTGACATGTGTTCATGGAGCTCTCAATATCTACCAAGTTATACTAGAACCCAAGCGAATCATACATTTTAATTAATTTTCTTTTTAGCTTTTAGCATAGGTCTACATAATACAAAATATACCTTAGTTATATGAGAGACAAAAACAATCAGAAGACCGAAATGGTAATGGAGAGAGCTACGCTTGGAATTTTCTTGTGCGATCGAATCAGAAATGTAGGAATCATAAATGATATTCATTTTGCGAATAGGTTTTTTAAAAACATTTTTACATGTAATTTTTTTCGTCAGTTTAAACTAGGTGAGGCCGGTGTTTCCAATCTGACTACCCTGAGAAGAAACACTGAAACAAACTCAGGGTTCAAGTCTCTTTTAAAGTCCATACAGCAAACATGTCATGGTAAAATTATATGAGAACCATGCAAATTAGTGTCTGAGATAGTGTTTTGAGGAAAGAACCACAAAGATTTGAGTGGATCTGTCAGTGCAAGCATTTGTCAGTATTCGTATAGCTCAACTTAGGACTACTAAGGAGCTCAACGATTTGACGAACAATAGGTACCACTCCTACTGCCTTTTCTATGTTGACGACTTGCAGCTTTACCGTCACTTTCGTGGGGAAGGTGCAGAAGCCGCCATGTCCTCAGTGAACAGTGACCTGAAGCTGATTGCGGAAGGGTCGCGGTCTTTTGGAATGCAAATAAACCCAAAGAATTCCCAAGCTTTGGTTATTGGTGTCCAGGCTTTGATTATTGGTGCCCAGGCTTTGGTTATTGGTGCCCAGGTTTTGGTTATTGGTGCCCAGGCTTTGGTTATTGGTGCCCAGGCTTTGGTTATTGGTTGCCAGGCTTTTGGGTATATGCGGAAAAAGCTAGATGTTGCATCGCTGTCTGTACTCTGGTTGAATGGAGTTCAGACTGACTACGCAAAGACGCCTTAAAACACCTAGGGGTGATCATGGACTCAAAGGTCATCATGGGGCAGGATTCGACTCGGCCGGGGGAATAATGCGGCCATAAACCAAATTAGTTTTCAATTATAAATTAAGTTCCCCCCTTTCGTTTTTAGGGTTCCGTAGCCAAATGGTAAAAAACGGAACCCTTATAGATTCGTCATGTCTGTCTGTCTGTCTGTCGGTCTGTCCGTCCGTATGTCACAGCCACTTTTTTCCGAAACTATAAGAGCTATACTGTTGAAACTTAGTAAGTAGATGTATTCTGTGAACCGCATTAAGATTTTCACACAAAAATAGAAAAAAAGCAATAAATTTTGGGGGTCCCCATACTTAGAACTGAAACCCAAAAATTTTTTTTTCATCATACCCATACGTGTGGGGTATCTATGAATAGGTCTTCAAAAATGATATTGAGTTTTCTAATATCATTTTTTTTCTCAATTGAATAGTTTGCGCGAGAGACACTTCCAAAGTGGTAAAATGTGTGTCCCCCCACCCTCTAACTTCTAAAATAAGAGAATGATAAAACTAAAAAAAACATGATGTACATTATCATGCAAACCACCAACGAAAATTGGTTTGAACGAAATCTAGTTACTAGTTTTTTTTTAATGCTTCATAAATCTAAAAAAATACACTATTATTAAAACATCGATCAAAGTTACAACGAACTACAAGAACTTTTATATTATGTTACTTGCTGTTACGGAACCCTTCATGGGCGAGTCCGACTCGCACTTGGCCGGTTTTATTAAATTATAGATCAGTGGGAGTAAAATATTACAGCTTTATAAAGAATAACTAATGAATTAAAGAGACGCTTATTCAAAGACCATGAAAAAAACTATAACTTATTATATTTTTTAGCCTGTGTACCTGTAACCAGAGCGCTTTCTAAACCTTTATTATTTTAAATGATATAAACTAGTGCTTGACTGCGATGGTAAGCAGTGATGCAATCGTTGATGGTGAGGCGCACTAGTTTATTAATTCTTCGATGTACGCGGTATAAACGACAAAGCGAAACGCTTAGTCCGGGCCGTAGAGGTTTCAACAACGTAAGGGTGGATACTCGCCTTACGTCGGGTTGTCCGATGTTAGAAATGAGATGGCGGAATCACGTCAAGCAATTCCCGCGCACATTCTCTAAAATGCAACCTGTAAAACACCAAAAGGCTGGCTACCCTGCGCCTTTACTCAAGACTTTGAAGATTGGACTTAACCAAATCTGGATACTAATCAGCCTCTTTGCACGCCTTTCCACCAAGTCCAAAACTGCTAGGTGGCATTTTGCAGCACCAGCCCATACGTGGCTGCAGTGCTCCACACACGATCGAACCTGTGCTTTGTATAACATTAAAAGCTGTGAAGTACCGCCGGACCTTTGCAAGAACGCCGAGTTCCCTAGCAGCTACCATGGCTTTGGACTCAATGAACCGCCCAAAATTCAGGGCTGATGAAACTTCAACTCCCAAGAGCTGAAGGCGGTCGATGCACTCCAGGGTTATATTCTGAAAAGCAGGAGCCAAGGTGAAGGGGCTCCTTTTAGCGATGAACAGACACGCTTGTGTTTTGGCGGCGTTGAATCCAACCAGATTGGCTTCACCCCACTTGGAGACTGCTTGAAGTGAGACATTCATACGCTCTACTATAGCCTCTCTTTCGGACCGGATTAGCTCCTTACTAGTCCGAGCACTTGGCAGGTTTCTCTCTACAACTGTGCTATCATCTGCATACCCATAGATACCAAGCATCAGCAGATCGTTGATATGCAGCAGGAAGAGAGTTGCAGAGAGAACAGACCCCTGAGGAACTCCGGCATTAGTCGTCATGGGTTCTGATGAGCATCCATCGACAACAACTCGGAGCCCAAGTTAATCAGACCAGGGGAAATGTCGTACGCTGGAAGCTTACTAATGAGGCTAGCGTGCCATACCCCATTCTTCTCGAGGGCCTCGCCCCACAAATGGGTGGCATAAACTAGTAGATCCCCAGTAGACCGATTGCGGCGAAACTTGTACTATCGGGCACTGAGGAGATCGTTACCTTCCAGGTATGCCACATGCTCCATAATCTTGTACAGTATGGAGGTTGTCGAAATCGGCCGATAGTTAGCAGGATCGGCACGACTGGCCTTTTTGGACACAGGTTGCACGTTGGCAAGCTTCCAGGACTTAGGCAATACAAGAGCGTCAATACAGGAGACAACTCAGGCGCACAAGCCTCGAGAACAATCACTGGTATACCATCTGGTCCACTAGCTTTATTCTAGTCTAGTCTAGACGACACAGTGCTCTCAGATCCTCTTTGATCTTGATTAGACCTTATTTCATCATATTATAATATACTAAAACATAGTAAAGACGTATATTAATGCTAGCTTTTGCCCGCGCGGCTTCGCTCCCGCTATTCCCTACTCCACGCTACCCTATCCTACTCTACCCTACCCTACACTACTCTACCCTACCAAACTTCACATAAACCATCTACTAAATAGTCCGAACAAAGCCTAAACATTTGGTTTGGATAGGTGAGCCCGTTCTTGAGTTATAAAATTACAACGAAAGTAGCATTGATTTTTATATATATACTAGCTTTGCCCGCGCGGCTTCGCTCCCGCTCTTCCTTACTCCACCCTACTATACCCTACTCTACTCTACCCTACCCTACACTACTCTACCCTCCTCTACCTTACTCTACCCTACCCTACTCTGCTCTACCCTACTCTACCCTCCTCTATCTTACTCTACCCTACTCTACCCCAATTTTCATTTTTTTTCCATAAGAACCTTCTCCTCATAATAACGAACACAACAAAAAAAAAATTAGCGAAATCGGTCCAGGCGTTGTTGAGTTATGCGCTTACCAACACATTTTGCGATTCATTTTTATATTATAGAAGACTAGCTGTACCCGCGCGGCTTCGCTCCCGCTCTTCCCTACTTCAGCCTACTATACCCTACTCTACCCTACTCTACTCTACTCTACTCTACCCTACTCTACCTTACTCTACCCTACTCTACCCTACTCTACCCTACACTACTCTACCCTACTCTACCCTCCTCTACCTTACTCTACCCTACTCTACCCTACTCTACCCTACCCTACTCTACCCTAATTTTCATTTTTTTTTTCCATAAGAACCTTCTCCACATAATAACGAACACAACAAAAAAAAATTAGCGAAATCGGTCCAGGCGTTGTTGAGTTATGCGCTTACCAACACATTTTGCGATTCATTTTTATATTATAGATAGATGTATAGATATGAACAGCGGCGCGGCGTTCTATTTATATTTATATGAAACAGAAAATGAATCAAAAAGGTCAAATATACTGATTAAAAAACTTAATTTCTAAAAATTATATATATATTTACTAATTCCCAGTACCTACTTACAGAAATGAGCTTCACACCATCGAAACTAGGGACTTATATGTACATACTCAGACTAATTTTGTTGTTGGCCGCCGCGCCCGCCGTGGGCATTTTTTCCAAACTAAAGTGCCCATTGACCTTTATCGTGGACTGCCCATGGCGATGAAATCACTCGCAAAGTGCATTATACGTTTTACCCGTTAAAATGATGAAAGATTGAATGCGCGACTGTACTGTTTAAGTAATTATCATAATTGATACCATAGCAGATTTTTTAGTGGTTAAAAGTCTAAAATGACTAAAACTTTGCCAAATATCCCTTATCAAAGATTTAATTGTCCATACTTTTGCATAATGTGACAGGCAAGAGAAGAGTTTTAAGAGGAGCAGGTAAAATTGTGAGAAGGTGGTCAGAGTTTCAACTCTACCTATGTCGCTTATGCTCATGTTTTGTTAACTAACTGCTGAATATGGCTGGATACTCTAATCCTGAATATGCTGAAATAATGTATGGTTTCGCTCTTTGTGACTCTAACACTGCTGAGGAGTGGGGTGAATATCAACTCCTCTTCCCAACTGTCTGTCTGTCAAAACCCTTTATCTCGGAAACGCGTGGTGTCGAGTGGAAATTAAAACCATATACTCAAATCTGCGGTCCCTAGAGGCTGTGAAAAAATCAAACTTCGAAAATAACGAGAAAAAAAAGATACGGCCATTAATGTCGCGGACAACGAATATTTCGAAATTCTGAAGGGAATCAAACTACAAAGTCAAAGTCAAAGCATTTATTTCAAATAGACCATTTGCAGGCATTTTTGAATAGTCAAATGTCGGTCAGTCCAAGAAAAGTGAAGCTAAATTGCACGTTCCAAAGCGTAGATCTCTATGGAGAACAAAGTGCAAGAAACTCCATGGACACTCTTTTAAATCGTATCGAGTTACATGAATCTTCGTTACATTTTTAAACTATTGCATAGCTTCTATCGCGGGCCTTGACCGTGGAGACCGAATCCAGAAATTCCGTAACGAAAATAACCTAACACCCCCCACTCATTTGTTTTTTGAGCGTGGTGACCGATAAGAAAACAAATGAGTGAAAGCAGCTGTCGGCGTTTTGGATGGGTGGGGTTAAGCAGCTGTTAGCGAGGTTTGGTTTTTGATGGAAGAGGTTAAGCAGCTGTTGGCGAGGTCTGGTTTTGGATGGAAGAGGTTAAGCAGCTGTTGGCGACGTCTGGTATTGGATGGGTGGGGATAAGCAGCTGTTGGCAAGGTCTCATTTTGGATGGGTGGGGTTAAGCAGCTGTTAGCGAGGTCTGGTTTTGGATGGGTGGGGTTAAGCAGCTGTTGGCGAGGTCTGGTTTTAGATGGATGGGGTTAAGCAATGTTGGTGAGGTCTGGTTTTGGATGGGTGGGGTTAAGCAGCTGTTGGCAAGGTCTGGTTTTAGATGGGTGGGTTAAGCAGCTGTTGGTGAGGTCTGTGTTTGGATGGGTGGGGTTAAGCAGCTGTCGGCGTTTTGAATGGGTGGGGTTAAGCAGCTGTTAGCGAGATCAGGTTTTAGATGGATGGGGTTAAGTAGCTGTTGGTGTGGTCTGGTTTTGGATGGGTGGGGTTAAGCAGCTGTTTGCGAGGTCTGGTTTTAGATGGGTGGGGTTAAGCAGCTGTTGGTGAGGTCTGTGTTTGGATGGGTGGGGTTAAGCAGCTGTCGGCGTTTTGGATGGGTGGGGTTAAGCAGCTGTTAGCGAGGTCTGGTTTTTGATGGAAGAGGTTAAGCAGCTGTTGGCGAGGTCTGGTTTTGGATGGAAGAGGTTAAGCAGCTGTTGGCGAGGTCTGGTATTGGATGGGTGGGGATAAGCAGCTGTTGGCAGGTCTCATTTTGGATGGGTGGGGTTAAGCAGCTGTTAGCGAGGTCTGGTTTTGGATGGGTGGGGTTAAGCAGCTGTTGGCGAGGTCTAGTTTTGGATGGGTGGGGTTAAGCAGCTGTTGGCGAGGTCTGGTTTTGGATAGGTGGGGTTAAGCAGCTGTTGGTGAGGTCTGTGTTTGGATGGGTGGGGTTAAGCAGCTGTCGGCGTTTTGGATGGGTGGGGTTAAGCAGCTGTTAGCGAGGTCTGGTTTTTGATGGAAGAGGTTAAGCAGCTGTTGGCGAGGTCTGGTTTTGGATGGAAAAGGTTAAGCAGCTGTTGGCGAGGTCTGGTTTTAGATGGGTGGGGATAAGCAGCTGTTGGCAAGGTCTCATTTTGGATGGGTGGGGTTAAGCAGCTGTTAGCGAGGCCTGGTTTTGGATGGGTGGGGTGAAGCAGCTGTTGGCGAGGTCTAGTTTTGGATGGGTGGGGTTAAGCAGCTGTTGGCGAGGTCTGGTTTTGGATAGGTGGGGTTAAGCAGCTGTTGGTGAGGTCTGTGTTTGGATGGGTGGGGTTAAGCAGCTGTCGGCGTTTTGGATGGGTGGGGTTAAGCAGCTGTTAGCGAGGTCTGGTTTTTGATGGAAGAGGTTAAGCAGCTGTTGGCGAGGTCTGGTTTTGGATGGAAAAGGTTAAGCAGCTGTTGGCGAGGTCTGGTTTTAGATGGGTGGGGATAAGCAGCTGTTGGCAAGGTCTCATTTTGGATGGGTGGGGTTAAGCAGCTGTTAGCGAGGCCTGGTTTTGGATGGGTGGGGTGAAGCAGCTGTTGGCGAGGTCTAGTTTTGGATGGGTGGGGTTAAGCAGCTGTTGGCGAGGTCTGGTTTTGGATGGGTGGGGTTAAGCAGCTGTTGGCGAGATCTGGTTTTGGATGGGTGGGGTTAAGCAGCTGTTGGCGAGGTCTATTGCATAAGTTGATAAAAAATGCTATGCAATAGCTTTACCGCGGCAGTCCCCGAGTGCCACACGTCTTTTTTTTTTGCTTCTATTATGTGAACACAATGAAGATAAGTAATAAAGATTAAATAATAATGGTAACAATAAAAATAGAAATTGAACAAGTCACTGGCAGCTAAGAGATGACCAGTCTGAACTGACGGCGCCCGTTCACAAGCATGACGCGTGCATCAGCCCCACTCAGCTCAACCATTTTGAAGGGAGCCAAATTACCCAATAACACGTCCCACCATCAGCGAGACATTTTAGTGAGTATGACAATCTCTCAACTGCCATGCTCGTAGTGTCAAACAAGTTGTAACCAAATAAAAATGCTCCATGGTACTTCACATTCACAAAATGTAGAAAGTTGATGTAGAAAGTTTTTAGTTCCAACCATTTTTAATAACCTTCCAGTCGATATAAACAGCTGTGCTACAAAAGCGTCTTATAAAAATAAAATACATAAGTACCTCTTCAATGAATTTTGTCAAACCCTCTTGATGATGAGGACATTTAGAAAGTGTCATCGGTGAATGTGTATGTTTGTGCTAAACAAAAGGAGCTACATCTGTCAACAAACTGCTTTACAGTTTGGCAGAGGTAATATTTATCGTGCTAAATATGTATTTCTGTGAATAAACTATTTTTCATTTTTTTTTTTTTTTTTTTTTTTTTAATTCGAAAAAGTGCTTCTACATTATACAATGCTATTATTTTCAAATGTAACAGGTAATAAATCATAAGTTCTATTGAAATAAACAAATAAATTTTTTTTAAAATAATCTGAAAACATCCGATGACATATGGCTCCGAAACGTGGTCGCTCACAATGGGCCTCATCAGAAGGCTTAAAGTCACCCAAAGAGCAATGGAAAGGGCTATGCTCGGGGTTTCCTTGCGTGATCGAATAAAATATGAGGATATCCGCAGGAAAACTAAGGTTGCCGACATAGCACAAAGAATTGCCAAACTTAAGTGGCAATGGGCAGGGCACATTGCTCGCAGAACAGATGGCCGTTGGGGCCGAAAGGTTTTGGAGTGGCGACCGCGTACCGGAAGACGCAGCGTTGGAAGGCCTCCTACAAGGTGGACCGATGACCTGGTGAAGGTAGTGGGAAACCGATGGATGCGGGACGCACAGGAACGTTCGATGTGGCGACGCTTGGGGGAGACCTATGTCCAACAGTGGACGTGTATCGGCTGAAATGATGATGATGATGAATCCGAAAACAACAATAGAAAAAGGCCAGCAGCATCTCTTATATATACACCGTTAAATTTTAATCGTTTTAATCCTTTGAACCGGTGGTTTCACTTATAAAATACTATTCATCCAAAGCTTGTAGAGCGATGTAACTTTTAAAATAAAAAAAACAGCAAGTGATAAGGTAATACTCGCAAAATACATGAAACAATTGGTAACGCCACGAGATAGTACCTACGTCTCGGTCGCCTGCTCAAGTACTCGTAAGGTCATTGACTCGCTCAGCTGATCTTTGCGTAAAACAAATAAAATGGTTCCAAATTTCCTTCATACTTTTACAGACTTAGGGCGGACTTAACTGCTTTGTGCCTAAGACATACCTAATTAATTACATTAAATATAAAAATAAATCTCTACAGGCCTGCTAGTTATGGCGTATTTAAAAATCTGGAATCAATAATTTTGATTACAATGATTTAAAAAAAGTTCTGTTACAATGATTTAAAAAAGTCCTATTAGGTACTTACCTAAATCGCCTTTGTATTTTTATTTATTTAACACTTAAATTGTTCACAACGACACGTTAAATTGTTCAAAGTTTTAAGAGTTCTGGGTCAATGGGTCGTCTTAGGGGCTGTTAAAAACCTAATAACTAATCACCTCCGAATCGTCACTGGTTAGATAGACTTCATAAGAGCATAGCATTCCTTTGGATACATAATCTTGCACGTTTAACACAAAGAAAGCTGGTTTGGCACTGTAAAAACGTGGAGTCGCCTGCGCAACAAGACTCGCGATTTCGTCACCAACTCCAGGTTGGAATACACATAATTCCGAGACGCCATTATTTTCGCGCGACGACACCACACCTATGACGTCTTGAGGGATTGGGAATTATTCCATGACGTGTCACTCACGCGATGCACTTAGCGCGCGGGGAGGGCAGGGCGCACGGGTCGCGCGCCGCGTCGCATGGCCAATCAAATAGGGTTTGGAGGCGTGTTTGATCTAGGATTGGCTATTTTTAGTGAGTCCACGTTGACTAGGTGAACGCATTATTATTGTTATTGTGGAATGGTGTCTACTAATGGTTTGCATTATTTTATTCATTTATGCGAGAATTGGTTCGAGTTATTAAAAAAAAAGTATTTTATTTTTTAATTTTATCTTTACAAATCGATAGTGTTTCATCCACGGGATTAAAACGACTAAAAAGTAACCTTGTATATATACTGGATATATAATTAAATTAAATAAAAAAAAACGAATTAGTCGTTTTTAGTAGCTAAAAATGACTGTGACTGTGGTGTAGGACCGGCATTTAGCCAAGCATTTTTATCGAGTAGATAATCTTCCAATTTATAATATTGTTACGTACGTGGGTAATCAAATGCCGATTTACTAAGAGACAACTTTATTCACCACTAACAATAACAAAATAGTCCAGTCAACAATAATCCGAATCGCAATTAACACTAGAGTACCGTTACACTATCGCTTAGGTCGTTGAGTAAAATCACTTCGAGTACTAGGGTAGTTCGCTCTTGATCGCAGTCGAAATCACAACTGACTCGCTCCCGGCCGGGGGCTCGTATTTATATGCGGAGCCAAGAAAATTCTAGATACCGACTTCCCACGAACGATCCAGAATTCCAGAACAATTGAATCGCTTCTCGAAGTCATAAATTATTTTTATTACTCGTGGTAATAAAAGTCACTTTCATGCGAATTTCGACTCTATTGTTAACGTCGGAGAGTACCATTTCCTATAAATACCTAACTACTACTTGTAAGTACTTTGTGGATGTTTCGAGATTTTTCTAAGTCTGGGTACGCACAACCATTCTAGACCTTTCGAACAGCAATGCGTTTTAATTATTACGTGCTACTCTTTATATTCTCGGAGATATGGCGGGTTCACGTTTAATGGCGTAACAGTGCCCCCCTCTTAGTCATGCTCGTCCCGAGCATTATTAGATCCGTGATACGGCGCCAATCTATCCACATGGACAACCTTGGGTTTCCCTCTTAGCCCTTTCTTGATGCGGTAGGTCACGTCATTAATCCTTTTTAACACGGTGTAAGGTCCCTCCCATCGAGCTTGGAGTTTCGGCGACTTCCCTTTCCGTCGAAGCGGGTTGTGGAGCCAGACCAGTGTACCTTCCTCAAATCCCTTGGCATTGGCATTACGGTCGTATCTAGTTTTCATTTTTTCGCTGGTGTTCATGCTATTCTCACGAACTCGTTTATGCACTTCGTCCAATTGATCTTGAAGGTCACTTACGTAGTCCGTAACTGGCTTAGTCTTGTCAGGTGGCACGCCAGTTATGGCATCGACTGGAAGTCTCATCTCCCTGCCGAAATTCACTCTTGCTGGGGTATGTCCCGTGCTATCATGCACTGCCGATCGGTAAGACATCAGAAATAGTGGAATATACCGGTCCCAGTCCTTCTGATGGTCATCGACAACCTTAGCCAGGTGATTCTCCAGGGTTTGGTTAAACCTTTCCACCATTCCGTCCGACTGAGGGTGCGCAGGTGTTGTGCGTGTCTTATAAATTCCCAGAAGAGTACACATTTCCTGGAACAGCGCAGATTCGAAGTTACGGCCTTGATCGGAATGGATTTCCAAAGGTGCGCCATACCGACATACTACTTCTTCGACCACCTTCTTCGCCACTGTCGTCGCTTCCTGATTGGGTATGGCGAAGACTTCGGGCCACTTTGTGAAATAGTCCTGGATCACCACTATGTACTTGTTTCCGTCATTTGTAACTGGAAAAGGTCCAGCGACGTCGATAGCGATGCGTTCCCATGGGGCTCCCACATTGTACAGCTGAAGCCTGCCCCTGCTCCTAGTCTGTGGTCCTTTCACAGATG
The DNA here is from genome assembly GCA_910589285.2 of Mythimna ferrago. NCBI lineage: Eukaryota > Metazoa > Arthropoda > Insecta > Lepidoptera > Noctuidae > Mythimna > Mythimna ferrago. Next base: position 30,153,733 of record OU342678.1, read on the forward strand.
CGCACGCTGTACATTTCCGACACCATTGCTCTATGTCATCTCTACAATTGAGCCAGTAATACCGCTGTCTCACTTTCAGTAGAGTTTTCTTGATGCCCAGGTGTCCTCCAGAAGCACCATCGTGTATTTCCTGTAGCAGGGGGGCTACTTCACATCGTGGTACTATCACTTGTGTGGTCACCTCCTTGCCATCGTTCGATTCCCATTTCCTACAAAGCACATCATTTTCTAGGACTAAACTGTCCCACTGTGCCCAGTAGCTCTTAGTTACGGGACTGTGTGACGATACTTCACTCCACTGGGGCCTAGTTCCGCTACGCTTCCAGTCCAGTATAGGTCGAATATCGTCATCTTCTTCCTGGGACTTCTTGAAGTTGCCTTCAGCTCTAATTAAATTAACGTGTTCTCGGGCTTCATTCTGCTGGCAGTGTCTGCAGTCCTCATTACATGGACGTCGCGACAGGGCGTCAGCATTGTTATGCCCTTTTCCACTGCGATGTTCCGTCACAAAGTTAAACTCCTGCAGCTGCTCGAGCCATCTTGCAACTTGGCCCTCAGGGTTCTTAAATTGTAGAAGCCATTTCAATGCAGCGTGATCCGTCCTCAATGTAAATTGTCTTCCTATGAGGTACTTGTGGAAATGCTGCAAGGTTTTTACCACAGCCAGCAGTTCTCGTCGAGTCACGCAGTAGTTCCTTTCTGGCTTTGAAAGTGCCTTACTGAAGTAAGCGATTACGACCTGTCTGTCGCCCTGCACTTGTGACAACACTCCACCAATTCCCGTGTTGCTGCCATCGGTATCAACGACAAATCTTCCGTCTCTGCTCGGATACCCTAGTATAGGCGCTTCACATAGCCGTTGCTTTAGCTCGTCGAATGCTGACTCACAGTCCTCGTCCCAGATAAAATCTCGTTTATCCTCAGTCAGCTGATGTAGAGGTTTTGCAATGTCCGAAAAATTCTTGACAAACCGCCTGTAGTATGTGCACAACCCTAGAAATGCACGTACTTCCGTTTTGTTCTTTGGAACCGGCCACTGTTGGACTGCCTTTATCTTCTCAGGGTCGGTTCTCACCCCGTCGGCGGAAATAACATGTCCTAGGTAGCTGACCTCCTTCTTGAACAGGTCGCACTTCTTTGGGCTTAGTTTTAGGTTAGCCCCTCGTATCCTGGTGAACACTTTCTCCATATTCCTCAGGTTTTCCTTAAAAGTGCGACCCATTATAATGACGTCATCCAAATATACCAGACAAACGTCACCAAGAAGGCCCACCATGACTCTCTCCATGAGGCGTTCAAACGTCGCTGGGGCGTTGCATTACCCAAAAGGCATGACGTTAAATTGCCACAAGCCGCTGCCAATACCCGTACTGAACGCTGTCTTTTCTTTATCTTTCTCGCTGATTTCCACTTGCCAGTAGCCACTTTTCAAATCAATGGTCGAAAACCACTTCATGCCACTGAGCATATCCAGCGTATCGTCTATCCTTGGTAAGGGATAACTGTCCTTCTTCGTCACATTATTCAGCATTCTGTAGTCCACACAGAATCTTGTGCTGCCGTCCTTCTTCTTCACCAGAACGACTGGAGAAGACCATGGACTCGTAGAAGGCTCAATTATTCCGCTATCAGCCATGTCCTTTACCATTCCTGCTACCTCAGATTCCTTAGCCCAGGGTATGCGGCGCGGTCTCTGTTTAATTGGTCTAGCATCACCTGTATCTATCTCATGCTTGACGAGACCTGTTCTCCCGCAGTCTTTTCCCGTTGCGAAGATATCTCGAAACCGTAGCAGAAATTCCCTGGCTTGCTGTAGTTCCGAAGTCGATAAGTTGCTCTTAGAATTTTCCAGAAGTTGCTGGATGTGATCAGTTTCGACTTTGGTCGTGTCTTGCTTTGCTGGAGATTTATTGATTTGACGGAGATACTGAACTTCTTCACATCTCCCAACAACACTGTTTTTCTTCAGTTGGACCTCTTCTTTCCCAAGGTTCACAATCCTGACCTTGGATTTCCCTGTCGTCATAACTAATGTCCTCGCAGTGATGATCTCCGGGTGCCGGCCAGTATCCTCTACCAAAACACATCTTGTTTGCCTGATTTTCTTGGGAAACTTTACTTCGACTAAGGTTTCTGTTCTCGGAGCCAGTGTAGTATTCTTTAAACAGTAGAGGTTGCATGAGTTAATTCCTCGCAGGAAGACTTCTTGATCTGGGAATTTCAATACTCCCCTGTCGATATCTAAAATACATCGGTTATTCCGCAAGAAGTCGAGACCCAGTATGCAATCGTCGGTAATATTCGCAATTAACGCAGGATGGATATACACTTGATCCCCGATTTTGATCTCAATTTCTGTATCACCGAGGACGGAGACTGGCTGGCCGGTTGCTGTCTGAAGTCGGCAGGATGGAGACTCTCTTTGCCACAAGATGGTGCGTTTCAGCAACTCAGGTCTTATAACAGTCCGTGACGCCCCCGTGTCAACGGTAAAATTGCAAGCACGATGATTCAGCGTCCCTTCGATGATCAAACTATTTCCGTTCTGAACTTGATTGATGGTGATGGTTGGGGCCTTCAGTTGACCAGCCAGCACCCGCCCCGCGGCCCTGGCGACATTTAGTTTAACGACTCCTCGTTAACTTGAGTTCCGGAGTCCACACTTCCCCTCTTCCTCTTGGGGCAATCGGTACGAATGTGCCCTTTTTCTCCGCACCCGTAACACGTCGGAATATAGCGGGACTTTGCCGAAGAAGAAGCCAGCACTTCACGGTGACGTGGTTGCGCTGAAGGCGAGACCACCACTTCCCTAACTCTATGCGTACGTGAATCTTGTCGTACGGCTTCTACTTCCAGAGCGTGAGCCATCGCACTCTTCAAAGTTTGGTGGTGTCCGAGTCGCACCGTAGCTCTGACTTCAGTATCCCGTAGACCGTCGATGAATGCTTGCACCAGATTTACTTCCACTGTCTCTGGTGTCATTGACATGTACGTACGCCGGACTAGCCGTTCAACCTCGACTCCCCATTGCTGGAGGCTCTCGTTCGACTTTTGCGTTCTCTCGCGTAACTGAGCGCGGAAAACGTGCTCGAGGTGCTTGTCTCCATAACGAGTGTCCAGTCCCTCCATGAGACGCTCCAATGTCCTGCCGTCCGCAGGAAGGTTCTCTAGGACCAGCAGGGCGTCCCCTCGTAGAGCCAAAGTTAATGCCGCGAAAGACTGTTCATCATCCCAGCGGTTCGTCTTAACCAATGTTTCGAATTGGTATTTGAATGCCGTCCAGGAAGACGTGCCATCAAAACGCGGCACATCAAATTTTGCGGCTGATGCACAGTGGGTGTGCGATAGTGAGCCAGCAACAGCAACGGGTTCGCGTGCTTCGAGCTTGACAATTTTTTTGTTGATGTCCAGCAGGCTTGTTTCGAGGCTATCAGCTCGGGCGGAAACCTCCTTGACCTCTAAGGTGAGATTCTTTACCTTCTCGCCCAACGTGACGAGGCCGTGGTCGATTTTATCGAGGATTAGGTTCTGCTTAGCCTCCTGTTCGCGGCGCGCTTCTTCCTGGTTCGCTGCGATTAGGTCCTGAAGCTTATGCTGGTTGGCCTCCTGATCGCGGCGAGCGGCTTCCATACTAGCTTGCATGGCGGCCAACACCGCAGCGAGGTTCAATTCCGAGGATGGTCCTGTTGGTACCTCAGCAGCTGCTGTTGCTCCCATACCAGCCTGATCTTCCTCCTCCATACGATGACGCGCAGCATCCATCTCCATTTGCCTCCTTGTTCGTGGTCGCTGTTCGTCGTCCCTCTGTGGTAATGGCATCCCACTTCTGACACCAGTTGTTACGTACGTGGGTAATCAAATGCCGATTTACTAAGAGACAACTTTATTCACCACTAACAATAACAAAATAGTCCAGTCAACAATAATCCGAATCGCAATTAACACTAGAGTACCGTTACACTATCGCTTAGGTCGTTGAGTAAAATCACTTCGAGTACTAGGGTAGTTCGCTCTTGATCGCAGTCGAAATCACAACTGACTCGCTCCCGGCCGGGGGCTCGTATTTATATGCGGAGCCAAGAAAATTCTAGATACCGACTTCCCACGAACGATCCAGAATTCCAGAACAATTGAATCGCTTCTCGAAGTCATAAATTATTTTTATTACTCGTGGTAATAAAAGTCACTTTCATGCGAATTTCGACTCTATTGTTAACGTCGGAGAGTACCATTTCCTATAAATACCTAACTACTACTTGTAAGTACTTTGTGGATGTTTCGAGATTTTTCTAAGTCTGGGTACGCACAACCATTCTAGACCTTTCGAACAGCAATGCGTTTTAATTATTACGTGCTACTCTTTATATTCTCGGAGATATGGCGGGTTCACGTTTAATGGCGTAACAATATGCTTGCCTACATAGCGTGCGTTTAATGCATGTTTTAAATTTTGACTCGTTTAATTGGAGAATTACAAGTGGAATTTTATTGTAAAATTTTACACAGTACCCCATAAAAGAACTAGATACTTTAGCCAATCTAAATCAAGGTTGATCTAACTTGTCTTTATTTCTGGTATTAAAATTGTGCCTGTCACTTATTTTAGTAAAAAGATGAATATTTTTCCTGACATACATAATATTTTCATAAATGTATTGACAAGGAACCGTCATGATGTTTATATCTTTAAATAGTTCCCTAAGAGAATCGCACCTGTGAAGATTGTATATGGCTCTGATAGCTCTTTTCTACAGAATAAAAATAAACTCTATGTCTGCAGCCCGTCCCCATAGCAGAATACCGTAAGACATGATACTGTGAAAATAACTAAAATAGACCAGTCTCGCGGTATGTATATCAGTAAATTGACGGATTTTTCTGACAGCATATGCTGCTGAGCTAAGCCGTCCTGCCAGAGATGTTAAATGAGGACCCCATTGTAGCCTCGAGTCGAGCGTGATTCCCAGGAAAACCGTGTTTTCGACGAATTCAAGTTTCTCTCTATTCAATACTATTTCCAAATCATTACTTTTAACATTCGGTAACGCAAATCTTATGAACTTTGTTTTTTTCTCATTTAATACTAAATTATTGACAGTAAACCAGTTTTGGACCTGCTGCAGAATGTTTTTACACCATCAAGCTGTGTGGAGCGTCTATTGATCTTAAATATTAAGGAAGTATCGTCAGCAAACAATACTATATGTGGTTGTTTTTGCCACCTTTTTTAAATTATGTTATGTGTTATACAAGGTGCAGGTTTGAAGCTGCAAAAAATTTCAGGAGATAATTATGTTAGTGATTCTCGACCCGAATCAATAATAAAATGAGTAGGTAATTTTTTTTATATAACCGCGCTTTCACACACACAAACTCGAAACGATAAACCGCGCTTTCACACACACAAACACGCAATGATAGTTTCATAAAGTACCTATCATCGTCTCGCACGGAACACCCTAGCCACGCCCCCGCGGCCATCGATCAATCGATTTACTTTAGTATAATTCATGTCGCCGGCGTGTGCATACGCGTGCACTTCCGCCTTCGGTTAACGGTTATGTACGCGGTGTCTAGTGCTAAAAAATGACGGACCAATACTCAAATGTAGAATTGACGGAGATGGTCCGCTTTTTTTATATAACCGCGCTTTCACACACACAAACACGAAACGATAAACCGCGCTTTCACACACACAAACACGCAATGATAGTTTCATAAAGTACCTATCATCGTCTCGCACGGAACACCCTAGCCACGCCCCCGCGGCCATCGATCAATCGATTTACTTTAGTATAATTCATGTCGCCGGCGTGTGCATACGCGTGCACTTCCGCCTTCGGTTAACGGTTACGTACGCGGTGTCTAGTGCTAAAAAATGACGGACCAATACTCAAATGTAGAATTGACGGAGATGGTCCGCTTGTATGCTATCAGTGGAGACAGCGTATCTCGAGCTATCGAGATGTTCGTAGAACTGTTTCCCAATAGCCAACGTCCATCTCAAAGGGTAATGCTGGCTGCCACGCAGAGACTCCGTGAGTTTCGACAATTCGACGTTCCCCGGCACGCTGACGGTCGTGGCAACGAAGGTCTGCCTGTCGCTTTGCAGGAAAATATCCTTGAATACTTCGAGCGAGAGCCACGGGCCAGCACGCGAGATGCTGGTCGACGGTTTGGAGTGCACCACTCCACAGTGTGGCGGCTACTGAACAGAGAACTGCAGCATCCGTTTCATTACCGCAAGGCACAGGACCTTCACGAAACTGATAATGCTGCGCGAGTTACATTTTGTCGCTGGTTGCTGGAACACCAAGACGCCTACATCCTATGGACGGACGAGTGTTTATTTACTCGAGTTGGCGTCTACAATGTTCATAACGGCGGCTTTGACCTGAATACGGTGTTGCTAGACAAGCTTGACAGACTCCTCAACAACTGCATCCGGTTTATATTTAATTTGAGGAAATATGACCATATTTCAAGTTACAGAACTGAACTTAAATGGATGCCTATACGCCAGAGAAGAAGTTTGCGCGCATTGACTACACTTTTCTCTCTGCTGAATTCTCCCACCCCTCCTTCTTATCTTATATCAAACTTTCAATTTCTATGTTCTTCCCATGCCAAGAATCTGCGTTCTTCCAACAACCTTCTTCTGCTTTGTCCTTCTCATTCTTCTGATTTTGTCTATTCTTCCTTTCATATACAGTCCATTCTTCTGTGGAATGCGCTTCCTCTTGAAATCAGGACGGCCACCAATCGGTATGCATTTAAGCGGAAGTTGCGGCTTCATTTTCAACACAAATAGCGGAGTAGTCTCAAAAATCCTTTCGTTACCTTATATAAATTATATATATTTGTATATATGTAGGTTTATATTATATTGAATATTTAAGTATGTTTATTATATAAATATTTGTACACTTGTTTTCTTATAAAACTATTCTTTTTTTTATGCACCTGCCATGTTTTCTCTTCACCACCCTAGGTTGACTGGTAGAGAATGCCTAAGGCATTAAGTCCGCCTTTGTACCTTTGTGTTGCATGAAGTTGTAATAAATAAATAAATAAATAACGAACACTGGTGGGCTCACCGCGAACATCATCATTTCAGCCGATACACGTCCACTGTTGGACATAGGCCTCTCCCAAGCGTCGCCACATCGAACGTTCCTGTGCGTCCCGCATCCATCGGTTTCCTGCTACCTTCACCAGGTCATCGGTCCACCTTGTAGGAGGCCTTCCAACACTGCGTCTTCCGGTACGCGGTCGCCACTCCAAAACCTTTCGGCCCCAACGGCCATCTGTTCTGCGAGCAATGTTGCCCATTGCCACTTAAGTTTGGCAATTCTTTGTGCTACGTCAGCAACCTTAGTTATCCTGCGGATATCCTCATTTTTTATTCGATCACGCAAGGAAACCCCGAGCATAGCCCTTTCCATTGCTCTTTGGGTGACTTTAAGCCTTCTGATGAGGCCCATTGTGAGCGACCACGTTTCGGAGCCATATGTCATCACTGGCAACACGCACTGGTTCAAGACTTTCGTCTTGAGACACTGTGGTATGCTGGACGAGAAGATACCGCGTAGCTTCCCGAACGCTGCCCAACCGAGTTGGATTCGACAGTTGACCTCTTTCTCGAAGTTAAACCTACCCAACTGGACTGTCTGTCCGAGGTAGACGTAATCGTCCACAACTTCGAATGTAGTCTCCGACCTTGATAGGAGTGGGCGCTACATGGTTGTTAATCATGATTTTGGTTTTATCCATGTTCAGTTTAAGACCCACTCTTAGAGAAGCTCTACTGAGGTCATTGAGCATTGTGCTGAGCTCCTCCATAGTCTCCGCCATGACCACTATGTCGTCGGCAAACCGAAGGTGAGTGATGTACTCGCCATTGACATTAATGCCTAGTCGACTCCAGTCCAGAACCTTGAAGACATCCTCCATTGCGGCCGTGACCAGTTTCGGAGAGATGACGCGCACATAACCCACGCGTAACTAAGCGGCATTCGTTTCAAAACAGGTTCAGCCTTAATGTGTGGGCTGGCATAATAGGGGACCAACTGCTTGGACCCTATTTTATCGATGGTCACCTCACCAGTGCCACATACCTGGAGCTGTTGCGACACGTCGTCGAGGAGATGTTGAATGAGGTACCCTTGTCCCTTCATCACAACTTGTACTACCAGCAGGATGGTGCACCTTCTCACTACGGTCGGCAAGTACGTGAGTAGGTACTTAAGTGAAAGGTTTGGCACTCATTGGATTGGCCGCGGTGGTCCAGTGGGTTGGCCTCCGCGTTCTCCGGATCTAACACCCCTTGACTTTTATTTGTGGGGAAATGTGAAAAGAGTAGTGTACGCAGAGGAAATCACCAGTGTTACACAATTACGTGAAAAGGTGATCAGTGCTTTCGAAACTTTGAAAACAAATGTGTTTGTGCTACGTAAATTAAAAGAAAATCAACAACGTCGTGCTAGACTCTGCCTGGATTGTGAAGGTGGACACTTTGAACAATACCTCCAGGTAACATCAGTAGGTACTTAGCTAATTTATTTATTTTATTTGTGAACATAAAAAAATCATTTGTAAATAAGTTGTTAGCCAAATCAATTTGATTAGCGTAAATCAGTTGATTTAAAATTTTTAACTACGCCAAAAATACCTACCTATCAGGCAATATAAATCATTAAAAACCCTATCTACCTACTTAACTAGCACAAATTATCTTGAGGTATTTTTGTCGGTCCTCAGCCCGTTAAAAAGTAGGAAGGGAAATTTTACATCAACCAATTTAATCCACAAATAAAAACGAAATTATTACGGAAAACTGACCTTGATTATGAATTACCTACAACGCGCCGACTGCAATTGCATGTAGGTAGGTATGTGTCTACCTACTACTTACTAGACGCCGCCGTCGTCCGTTTTGTTTAGTGCCTAACCCGGGCGCGCGCGTACACTTTCATCATACCGACAGGGCATGTCAACATCTTGTAGGTACAACAACATACTAACATTATGCGTCTCAGTCACGGTATCAGTAATAAAGCAAAACTAAGGCTAACATAAATAAACATTATTTTGGCTAAGCTATGTTCCGTCTAACTTGCAATCACAGTTTCAAAGTTAAGCAGCAGGGACACGAATATTGCGTACCTACGTGCTATGTAATGGTGCCTTTACACGTGGAACCAGCTTCGGCCAACCGCCATCCCTAGCCATTGTGTAAATGGGGTCTTGGTCATGAAATGGCATGAATGGCGTAAGCTTTATAGCGTTTACACAATGACTAGGGATTTTTTTTTCGACGGGAAAATCATCTAATGGGATCCGCTCTTGGGCGGAGCGGGAGATAGTGTTAGACTTTTACTGACTAAAAACCCACTCCTGTTCCTTCTTACCTTTCGTACCGGGACCGAGCTTCCCTTTCGGATAACCCTGGCCCCAGTAGGCTTTGACCCGGCTGGGCCCCTGCTGCTGCTGACAACTCCTTGAGGCGCGCGGGAACAGTGCGCGCCGTCGACGACTTGGGCTCGGTCCGGACAGTTACCGGACTGTCGGATAGCGAGCTACCCATTGCTCGCCGTCCGCAAGCCCGCGCCTACCGTGGTCGGAAATCGGGATCGGAATCCCGCGGCGGCTGGGGCGCTGTGAGCGCCGCCGTTGCCTGATGCGGTCGGCATCCTCCTTTGCTAGTATTACACAATGGCTAGGGATGGCGGTTGGCCGAGGCTGGGCCCACGTGTAAACGCACCATAAGGTTTATTGACCTCGGCCTAACCTCTTATTCATTAGCTGATAGGTAAATAACTAACGACGCAACATCAACTTGAACTTTTAAAAGATTTTCGCATTGTAATGATGCTTAAAAATTTGTTAATTAACGAAATTACTTTATGATCATCGAAATTGAACTAAGTACATCTAAGGTTAAATTATTCATTTCGTAGAATACGTGGGCGGAGCCTCGTACAGGTTGACGCCCTCACACACACAGTGACATGACTTCACATGACGTACGATAAATAGCAACGGGTGATTCTGTTTTTTTAAGAAGTGTATTTAGAGAGTCATTCTGAAAAACGGTTAAAATAAAAAAATAAAAAATAGCAAGTATTACTGATTATTGACCAGGTTTCGTATTTTTACATGATTATTTATAAGTTTTATTACCATCTCCTGAAATATTGTGCAGTTTTAAAACTGCACCTTGTATATAATGCTTGGTTACATTTTACTTGTTGCTTCTATTATGTGAGCACAATGTAGATAAGAAAATAAAAATGTAAAATAATTAAAAGATAGAAACTGAATTAGGCCACTGACAGCTAAGAGATGACCAGTCTCATCTGACGGCACCCGTTCACGAGCATGACGCGAGCATCAGCCCCACTCAGCTTAACCATTTTAAAGGGAACTGAATGGCCCAATAACACGTGCCACCAACAGCGAGACATTTGAGTGAGCATGACAAACTCTCAACTGCCATGCTCATAATGTCAAAAAAATAAATAAAATAAGTTGTAAGTAACCTAATAAAAATGCTCCGTGGTACTTCACATTCACAAATTTGAAAAAAGTGCTTCTGCATGACACAATACTATAGTGTCTTTCAAATTACAAAAAAATAATATTAGTTCCCAAACTAATAAATTAATTAGTACACCCTAGTGGTAGTGGAGCTGGACCAGCATTGAGCCAAGCATTTTTATCTTGAATATAATCCTCCAACTTATAATATGCTTGCCTGTATAGTGTGCGTTTAATACAAGATTTAAATTTCGTTTCATCGAGTTCCAATATTTGGGTAAGTATTTTATTAAAACATTTCAAACAGTACCCCATGAAAGAAGAGGCCACTTTAGCCAGTCTGAAACCTGGTTGAACTAATTGGTCCCTATTTTTCGTAAGATAATTATGTGTATCGCCTCTTTTGCTAAAAAGATGAAGATTTTATCTAACATACTTACATGATGTTTTCATAGATATATTGACAAAGTACCGTCATTATGTTAATATCTTTAAACAGTTTAGAGAATCGCACCGGCGGAGATTGTAAATAGCTCCGATGGCTCTTTTCTGTAATATAAAGATTTAGTCGATGTCTGCAGCCCGTCCCCATAGTACCGTACCGTACGACATGACACTATGAAAATAACTAAAATAGACTAGTCTAGCGGTATCAACATCTGTAAATTGGCGGATTTTCTTAACAGCATATGCAGCTGAGCTAAGCCGTCCTGCAAGAGATTTTAAAGAGGACCCCATTGTAGCCTTGAGTCAAGCGTAATCCCCAGGAAAACCGTTTTATCAACAAATTCTAGTTTTTCATTATTTAATACAATTTCACAATCACTACTTTTGACATTCGGAAAGGAAAATCTTATGCATTTAGTTATTTTCCCATTTAGAACTAGATTATTAGCAGTGAACCAGTTTTGAACCTGCAGTAGGGCGTTATTTTCGTCGTCAAGATTATTAGTCCTTCTATTTATCTTAAAAATCAAAGAAGTGTCGTCAGCAAACAACACCATATTAAATTTATTTTGCAACAAATTGGGTAAATCATTAATTTAAACTAAAAATAAAAAAGGACCTAAAATTGAACCTTGGGGCACCCCATTTTTACATTCAATCCCGACGAATTAACACCGTTTATTTGCACTAATTGCTGTCTATCATTCAAATAAGATTTTAATAAGTTTAACGCTGTTTTGCCTAGTCCGTAATGCTTGAGTTTCAGAAGCAATGTTTAATGAACTACACAATCAAACGCCTTAGGTAGGTTGCAGAAGATGCCTATAGCATCTTGTGCCTTCATAGAGTACTTCCCGTTAACTTGGCATAAAGCAAGGTCTAATAGCACAGATATAAGAATAAATCTTATAAAACAGTAAGTACTTTTTTTACTATTCGGAAAAATGTTCAAGAAACTACTAGGAATTAAACTACTTAAATAGGTAAGTTTGTACGGAACCCTCAGCGTACGATTCCGACTCACGCTTGCCCAGTTTTTTTTTTTGTATTATATGTGTGTACGTCTATATATAGGGTGTGGCGTAAATCGTGGTCCAACGTTAAGGGGTCGATACACCGTATATTCAGCTATCACATACCACAATTTAAAACCACTTTTTACCCGACTGCAAGAAGGGTTATGTTTTTCGCGCGTATCTTATATGTATGTATGTATGTAATATTCTTTATTACCTCATATCTTCCAAACCGCTGAACAGATTTTTATAATTAACATATCGTTAGATTCGTCTTGATAACCCAAGTGTTCTTAGATTGGTGACGTTAAAAAAAAAAAAACAACATATCGACTGTGAGATGCTATATGTAGAGTAAAAAAAAAAATGTTTTTTAATTCTACAATATGGGTGTCAAATTAAAGGGCTGTTCATGAGGATTTCAAAATGGCATGTCATGACCATATTAAAAAAAGTACAACAGGAAATCTATGTTATTTATTTTGTACTGAGGCGAATGCCTAGGTCGGTTTTTGAACTATATAGTGGTTTTAAGTAATTTTTTACGTAGTCGGTTTTTATTTATTTTTTAAATTAATTTTTTACCTTAAGTCTCAGAATAAAACAGATCTTTATATTTTTTTTAAAAAATAAAAAAAAACCGGCCAAGTGCGAGTCGGACTCGCCCATGAAGGGTTCCGTAGCAGCAAGTAACATAATATAAAAGTTCTTGTAATGTGTTGTAACTTTGATCGATGTTTTAATAATACTGTATTTTTTTCGATTTATGACGCATTAAAAAAAAACTACTTTCTAGATTTCGTTCAAACCAATTTTCGTTGGCAGTTTTTATAGTAATGTACATCATATATTTTTTTTAGTTTTATCAGTCTCTTATTTTAGAAGTTAGAGGGGGGGGGACACACATTTTACCACTTTGGAAGTGTCTCTCGCGCAAACTATTCAGTTTAGAAAAAAATGATATTAGAAACCTCAGTATCATTTTTGAAGACCTATCTATAGATACCCCACACGTATGGGCTTGATGAAAAAAAAATTTTTGAGTTTCAGTTCTAAGTATGGGGACCCCCAAAATTTATTACTTTTTTTCTATTTTTGTGTGAAAATCTTAATGCGGTTCACAGAATACATCTACTTACAAAGTTTCAACAGTATAGCTCTTATAGTTTCGGAAAAAAGTGGCTGTGACATACGGACGGACAGACAGACAGACAGACAGACAGACAGACAGACAGACAGACAGACATGACGAATCTATAAGGGTTCCGTTTTTTGCCATTTGGCTACGGAACCCTAAAAACAACACCTACGACACTAATTTGGCTCTAATTTCGCCACTATTTACGCCACACCCTGTACATAAAAATGAATCCCTGTTTCCTTGGTCACGCCATAACGCGTGAACGGCAGGACCGATTTCGCTAATTCTTTTTTTGTTGTATTCGTTATTGTGAGAAGAAAAAAAAAATGAAAATTAGGGTAGTGTAGGGTAGTTTGGCGTAGTGTAGGGTAGAGTAAGGTAGAGTAAGGTAGAGTAGGGTAAAGTAGGGCAGAGTAGGGCAGAGTAGGACAGAGTAGGGTAGAGTAGGGCAGAGTAGGGTAGAGTAGGGCAGAGTAGGGTAGAGTAGGGTAGAGTAGGGTAGAGTAGGGTAGAGTAGAGTAGAGTAGGGTAGAGTTGACAGCTTAGCTAAAAGGTATCATAACCTAACTATTAGACGGTACGAAGTTCGCCAGGTCAGCTAGTAAATAATAAAAATAAAAATTATTGCAATGTGCGATACCCCTGTTTTGGTGGAGTGAAGTTAGGCCCACTCATTCCACAAAAGGGGTTTTTAGCACTATTTGCCAACAAGTCATTATGATCATCATTTCAGCTGAAAGACGTCCACTGTTGAACTTAGGCCTCCGCCATAGTAATGGACACAAAATTTTATAATTTGTTTTATTGGTCGTTAGATAGTGAGAGGTAAGTAAGTAGGTGCAAAATTTTATAAAAAAAATTACCTGGTTTTAAGTGAGCGTTTAGGCATTATTATTTTTTTGGATATACTAAATTAAAATTATTCCAACCTTCATGTGTCTTGATTTTTTCTGTAATGAATAAAAAGGTATCATTAAAAAGCAATACTTTTGTCTGGTTGAATTATTATCGTGGTTCATAGGTCATTTCAGAGCCAGACTAGCCAAATAAAGACCTGTCATAGACATTTTGTCATTTGAAGTACCTAGAACAAGAATATGATTTTTTTTTTCAATAAAGGCTTTTCTTTTTGGTGGAAATATTGAAATGGAAATTAGGGTGGAATGAGGTGTGGCAGATTACATTACTGACTAAAATCCATCAGTGCCCATCGGTTGGCCTTTGCATTGTAGGCCACAGTTGCTCTTTCAAATGTTTCCACAACTTATATCTTAGGCTAACAGATAAATTAATGATCTGGATTAGGTTCATCTGTAGATAAAGTACTCCCGCTGGTATATCACATGTTTAAGCTTATTTCCTGTCCCAAAGGGTGGTACTCATTGTATTTGGTGTCAAGGGCTGAATGATGGAGACCAAAGACTCGGACAATTTAAATGGGAGCAAAAACAATGAATAAAAGTACTAGTAGCCAATGAAGAGCTCCACTTTTGGATATCAATGCAGTATAACTATCGATAGCATTGATGCTATCGATAGCAGATTGGAAGATTAGATGGAAAGACTTGGTAGTTCACGGTCACGTTGAAGGCAAGAGAGCCCGCGGTCAATCTCCGACTCATTAGATCGATCTTATCAAAAACCGTCAGAAATGGAGAGACATCGCTCGACATGCCACAGCCTTGGAGGCAGACAAAAAGGCGGCGCGCCGCAGTCCTGTTCATCAACAGCCATGACCACTCTGACAAGAGTGCCCGACTAAGAAGAGTGATAGTATCTATATTATTGATAATATCAATACCCAATAGTATCAATACTATCGATAGTATTGCACTTTATCAGTAGTATTGCTTAATTTCTTGGATAGATGCTATCGGTAGTATCGATAGTATTGTAAAATTTCAATAGTATCAATAGGGCTATTGATATTGTGACTATTTTTCGAGGTCAACTGTCGATACGTCAATTATCGATAGTTAGGAAACACACCAGATCCTTGCCCCTAACTACATTAATAGTACCCGCCTGTACAATTGAAATTTCTGCAAACAAGGTGGGTATACTACAAGGAGTAGATGAAAGATAGTTTTCCAACCTTCGCTTGAAGGAATACTCAAGACTACATATATCTTATGCTACATAGACTACGTTATCTACCTTTGAAATGAGTAAAAAAAATAATATTTTGCTTACACTTCAGACCACAGAAAAACTGGGATAAGTGTGTCTTATTTCTCTCTGAATAGGGTAATTTTATAGGGTGTTTAACCACTCTTCTTTACCAAACCGACACACGAACATAACATTATAAATTGTAACTTCGGCAATTTGTTCTTGGTTCCTCGTAAAACGATCTCAATGTTTATATGTTTAACATTTATACTGTTAACATAGCCTGCCTGGAAATAAATAATTATATATATTATAACAATAGGGAAACAATGGTCTGATATTCAAGTTTACGAAAAATGTAGGTACTTACCTACAATATAATTTGAAATGACAATTACATATGTGAGCTAAAACCATTTCTCTCTATATGAACTGTACATTTCTTGTTTTCAATAATTAACAAACCAGGAAATAACCTATAGATTATTTTCCTCTACGACCGATACCAAAATGTGGGCAATATCGAACCGACATTCATTCAACCATCACTTTTTTTGATTATCACTATTACCCGCTATATAATTTTCCTCAACGATCATCAAATCAAAGCACAATTCTGAAATCGTCATATTCGTCATTTAACATTAGACTAGACATTTGACATTTTCTTGACGCTTTTCCCTTGCTTTCCGAATTGCGTTATAAGCGTTAATAACGCGAATCCGACCAACGCGCAACGTCACAAATATTACTCGATACCCCATAAATTTTGTGACTACTAAATTTGGTTGGATTCGCTATACAGTCGCTTTTGACGCAATTCGGAACGCAGAGATGATTTTATGTTTTTATAGTCTGTCTATTAAGTCAACCGATTACCAACTTGAGAATTTTGTATAATATTTAATTATTTAAAAACATTTTGTTTTATAATCTAAGTTTAAAAAATACAATTTCTAGTTTTTAGTAGTTTGGATACTAAGTCTCTTCGTATGAATAATTCATTAGTTTACCATTAGAATGCGGGTGCGACCTGATGGTACACAAAGAAATGTAAATAGACAGCGGGCCATTATAGTTTCCGAAACATCGAAGCCAATGTTATCGGAGCAGACGAGTTCCCTGTACTTGCACACCAAGACCATTTAATATTTTAATGATGCAATAATTTTGACAAATAACAATTGATGTACAGTATACCTAATTTATTTATTTTCTTTATTGGTAACTAATATCATGTTACTTTTTTTATTTTGTGTACTGTAAAGGTTTCCTTTTATTTAGATGTGTAACTGTAAACAAAGATTGTATTACACCAGAAAAATACATGTTTACACAATTTGTCTATAAACAATTTAAGATTAAAAACTAAAACAGTCACAAGTGTGCTTAATTTTGCATCTACTGCCGAACTAGGCTAGGTGCCTGTATTTCGGCACGCAGTGCCTCAAACCCTGGAGCTGGGTGCAAGTACGAACACAAGATATTTGAAAAAAATTTAAATAATGAAACAAAATAATTTAAACAGAAAAAAAAAAAAACAGTAATAATAATAAAATAAATGGTAAATGTCCTCTGGGTGTATAAAGTGAAAATGTGAGTGTATGTGTGTTAGAGGGTGTGTAGGTTTAAAATTACTAACTATTCACTTTCAGTTTCCTAGCAATAATTATAACAATAAGTTAAATCATTACCTCAATGTGGTCAGTAAATCCTCAGTTTGATCATACGACAACTTCCAAAGCCATTGAGTTAAAGTTTTTTTTAGGGTTAATCTATTCAAAGAGTAGATCTGTAGGGTTTTATTAACTTGGTCATATAAAAATGGACCCAGAAAAGGAAAAAATCTGCGAATAAAAGCTGTTTTTAAGTGCGGCAGCCTTTTACAAACAGGTAAACCTCTGCGCCTGGATACCATATTGTGAGTATACTGCAAAGAAGCATGTTGTTTCAGAATAATGCTAGCGACAAATAGTTGGCGAACTGATAGGACCTCACAATATTCATAAAGAAGTGATGTAGGGTAACGGAAGTGTTTAAAAGTGCTAAGTTTTAATATTGTTCTTTGTGATACCTCAAGTTGCTTTAAGGTAGTTTTCGGTGCACCACCCCAAGTTGAAATGCAATATGTAATCAGAGACTGACAGAGCGCATAGTAAATTTGCTTTAAAACTATTGGGGTGACCACTTGTCTCAGTGTCTTAAAAGTATAGGTTAGCTTACGGATCCTTTTACTCAGTATTTGAATGTGGGATTTAAAGTTAAAGTTTTCATCAATTATTATACCTAAGTATTTAATTGTTTTTACACGTTCCAGAGGGTTACATGAGCATTTTGAATTAAACGAAGAATCAGGGGAACAGTTATGTGCGATTAACTTTAAATTAATTTGTGAAGAAGCGCGCAGAGAGAAAGCCAGGTATTTAGTTTTCTCAACATTCAAGGTAAGTACATTATCATAAAGCCACGACCGCACTAAATCAAAACCCTTTTGGGCTAGCTGATAAGTCTCATTCCATGTTTTAGCAACGAAAATGAGGGCAGTGTCATCTGCATATGAGATTATTTTACCATGATATGAGCTCAAAGAAAAGAGATCGTTAATATAGACGAGAAAAAGAGTAGGACCAAGAATGCTACCCTGTGGCACGCCGAAATTCACTGGAAGTTCAGTACTAATGTGCGGTCCCACCCTGACACTTTGAGTCCTGTCTGATAGATAATCAGACAGTAGGCTAAGTTGTTTACCCCTAATCCCAATCCTTTCCAATTTTTGAACAAGTATGGGAATGGAGACCGTGTCGAATGCCTTAGCTAGATCTAGAAATATTGTAACACATTTATTTCCCATATCAAGATTAGTGGTTATGTAATTTGTCAAATTGCTGACTGCATCATCTGTGGATTTACCACGTCGAAAACCAAACTGGTGATCCGACAAAATATTATTTCTTTCTAGATAATTTACTAAGCGTCTGTTAACAATTTTTTCCAGAATTTTAGAAAGTGAAGGCAGAATCGAAATAGGTCGAAAGTTCTCGATACGGTCTCTGGCCCCCCCCTTGTGAATTGGCAGTATCTGGGATTTTTTAAGGTCTCTGGGAAAGCAACCCTTTTGCAGACACTTATTGAAGATGTAGGTTAAGTGTGGCACAAGAATATCTTTGTAGTCTTTCAGAAACTGATTTGACAAGTTATCCCACCCTACAGAACATTCACTTTTGAGAGTAGCTATTATGCTCATAACTTCATCTTCATCTGTATCAAAGAATACGGCTGAATTGGGGTTTTGCTTAAGGGGTGTTTTTCTATTTCTATGAATCCACGTTTGGTCCAGCACCATTTGTTCAGCCAACGATTTCCCGACATTAGAAAAATAGAGATTCGCGTGGTTCACAGAGTTCTCAGGTGTATCAGATATTGAAAGTAATTCTTTTGGATAACTAACTTGTTTTGATGTATTCGTGATATTTTTTATTGTTTCCCACAACTTTTTGCTACTCTTGCCAGCTTTTTGGACAAGTTCTCTCTCATAAGTACGTTTAACCTTTTTTATGATTGCATTACAAAAATTTCTATACCGTACATAAGTTTTTTTAATTATTAAGTCACTTGGAAACAATTTTGCTTTTTGATGAAGTTTATCCCTATTGCGCATACAGCGCAAGAGGCCTTGTGTTATCCAGGGTTTGATGATCCTTTTGCGACGTGGAAGTGAAACGGTTTCAGAATTCCTGCTTAAAGCGCTTTTGAGTTCACTAACGATATAACTGAGTGCAATATTACAGTCGTTACTTGAATAAATTGGGCTGAAGTCAATATTGCTAATAGCCTGAGATAACCCCGTGTGGTCAATTTTGGTGCGAGATAAAATGGCATGTGTACGAGTTTCTTTCTTTTTTAAACAAAATATTACAGACTTGTGATCAGTTAAAGTGGACTGTGGTACAATAGTAATAGCGGGGGACTTTGTTTTTAGGAGTACGTGATCTAAACAAGTACCACTAGCATCACGAGTGATAAATTGATGCGCAGGCATTAGTCCGTAGTAAGAAGTTAGAGCAAGATATTGTTCAGAAACCGTACTTATACTCTCGGTAATGATGTCTATGTTCACGTCTCCAACTATTGCGACATTTTTAAACTCTGTTAAGTTTGCCAGACTTTCCTCGAGTGATGTCAAAAATGGGTCAATATTTGTATAAGATGGGGAACGATATATAGCTAGCAGCGCGGTATCTTTGTTACCTATTTTAACCAGGAGGCTATTACAGTTCTGCATATTAGGTTCCTCAATGCTGTAGCTTAGTTCATCCTTTACATATACGACAACACCATCATTTTGTAGAGTATTTGATGTAGTCGCAGACACACAATAACCATCAATTGCAGGGATACAAGACACGCATGACAGCCAGCATTCAGTTAAAATTAACACGTCGCAATTAAAACCGAGTCTGGTTAAGAGAATTTGAAATTCTGAAAAGTTACAATTTAGACTACGGATATTTTGTGTAACAACTGACAGGGATGTATGCACTGGAAATATATCTTTGCAGTTATCAACTTCACACTCGAAGGACTCTGATATCGCGAAATCATCAATATCATTCGAGAGTTCATTTAAGTTCGCCATTGGTACAAAAATAACTTCGAAGATCAAGCAGAGAGTTTCCAAGCAACCACAACTTAAGGCTAATTTTTAATCTTTTAATTTGAACATAATGAAACCGCAAGTCCGCCGGTCCTAAGCAATAATAAGATTTACTGTATACGAAAAATGATGAAACTGCAAATGATATTCCGCTTAAAATTGATACACTAACTACTATGATGTCGATTCCGAAATACTCTGCCCAATATGAACAGTGCAGCAAACGTAAGATACTGAGGTCTGTCCAATTATATGCATTATTATTTATATCAAGTCCCTTATAAGAATGTGTAGTGTTTATATGATACAAAATATGATTATTACAGAAAATAAAAAAGGACACAAAAATTAAGTAAAAGTGAATAGACAATTTAAACACATGCAAAATAAAACTAGCTATTGTCATGCAAAACAGTCACGCTAATGAAGACTTCAATAAATTGAGAGCGCTAGTGTTTCTGATGAGAACTTGATTATCTCCGGTCGCCTTGCGCAGATATATTCTGCCTTCTTTAACCCAGCAAAAATTGTAACCATTTGAATTTGCAAATTGTCGGGCTTCGTAAAATAGTTTTCTTTTGCTAGGTGGCAGATACTCAGCAACATATATAGGCGATCGACTCCCAATGATACCAAGATGGTCTGAGTGCAGCTTCTCTGAAGTTTTTTTATTTTTATTAAAATTCCGGGCAGACGACAGTATTGCGCTTTTCACCATGACGGATGTTAGTTCGGCTACAATGGGCTTGGGCGAGCCAGGTTTACCTGGAGCCCTGTAAATATCACGCACGTCTGATGAATCTATTTGGGTTTGAAGAACTTGGCCAAACTTTGTTAGGATGCGCTTTAAGTCATCCGTTGATTCTTTTTCTACATCGGGAATGTTGCGAAGAACAATGGTAGATGAACGCGGACCCAGTTGTATGTCAGAAACGCCTTGTTCCAGAGCCTTCAGCTGATCTAAAAAGATTGATCTTTCCTTTTCCAATTCCTGAACCCTTAGCAGCATTTCGTCATACTTGCGGTCTACAAAAATAACATTCTTCTCCATTTCCATACACGTATCTTTAACTTCCTGTAGTCTAGAATTTAAGCCCTTCATATCAGTTGCCAATTTAGCGAGAGTTGCATCATGTTCGGTTTTCCAGGAATTGAGCATTTCTCTTATCTCTTCCTTAAATTCATTGTAGTCAATCTTCGGTGAGCAACAAACAGCTTTCCGTTTATTAAACCGACGCGGTACCTTAGTCTCGCCGGTTTTATCAGGACTTAGTTGCGAAGATTCTTCAGATTCTGAGGGCATATTACATGCAGTAGACGCCAGGGGCGGAGTACGTGCACATTTCGGCATGTTAAAATAAAATCGAAATCACTTAGTCGATTATTCAAAACAATTTTTTATTCTTGAACGCAACTATTTCTTTGCAGTTAAATTATGTGCCAACAC
Organism: Mythimna ferrago; assembly: GCA_910589285.2. Taxonomy (NCBI): domain Eukaryota; kingdom Metazoa; phylum Arthropoda; class Insecta; order Lepidoptera; family Noctuidae; genus Mythimna; species Mythimna ferrago. The sequence goes on from OU342678.1 coordinate 30,175,089, forward strand.
TGAACGCAGCCTTAGTGGTATGTCAAGTCATTTGTTTTGCATTTGTCAACAACAGTGACGTTATTAGTTTTATGTTGTGTGAGTGTTAATTATGCGTATACGCAATTCCAAAAAAAGTTGTTTACCGATGTGTGAGTGCGTTTTCAAAAAATTTGAACGGTTTGATACAGTTGGATAGTTCATACAGTTATGAAATAACTCACGAAATCTGGTGCAGATACTGAAGGATGTTGCTTGTTTCACAGTTTTGAGGTTATGTTTCGTAGTTGCACCAAAAATTTGTCCACTATTCCTCACAATTACGCTCAAAATCTATTAAAAGTTCAGGAGATGCGAAATAATTGTTTACTTGGCCAGTGTTACCAGAGTTGAGTGTATGCATGGGTATGTTATAGTGATACTTGTTATAACAATAAATTCAAGAGCTGTATTTTCACCTGTGACAAACATTAAATAAATCTGAACTTGAATCTGAATTATATACTAATCGATGCAACTATATGACACCAAAATAAGGTAGAATATTATACAGACATCAGCTACCTATTATGTCTGTGCGATAAAAGAACGGTCGTGGCGTGAAGTGAAAACAACATTAAAGATTTTAAGTAGCAACCCAACCCAGCCATCCGTCAAATGCCAAACGTCATATCATGTTGACATCGGTATATTTATTATGTTATTTTATTGTAATTTTTAATTGAAATCTTTAGAAATGTGATAAAAAATTTCACTGAGCTGCAAGGGAAATAATATTTAATCTATTACAGTTTTGCCAAAGATAACAAATGTATAGCAACACACACATCCACACGCCCTATAAGAGCGTCCCGCGGTCGCGTACCGTCAAGATACTTGGATAGTGCATCCCTTTCGCACTCGTAGGCGTGGCCGGACGTCACTAACGTCCGCACGGCAAATGCGCGTTGCAGTCGCGTGGAGTTCTCTCACGAGTGAATATGTGTATCGAGTGTTACCGAAGCAAGTTTATAACATTAGGTTTTCGTACCCTTTACAGTGTAAACTTTTGAATATTATATCAGTACAGTGATTTACATAGTGGTTTTACTTTAACTGTCCCCTGAGACAAGTATCCCTCATAAATGGCAAATCACACCATTATTGATCAAAACAAAGTCACGAACTTGGGAAACATTGGTACGCTGTTTTTTTGGTACGTAACACTTTTATTTTAATGTTTTTAGACTTCCTATGTAAACTCCTGTCCCTGTTATCTCCAAATATATCTAAATTAAACGTAAATCATTTAAACACAATGATATTTGTTTATTTTGTTTTGGTCAATATTTTCGATGGCTAGTATAAAGAGTATTGATACTTTAAATTTATAATGCGTTTCGACTAACTTAGAATATTTATTTTCAGGCTTGAGTAAGGATACATTAACTAAAATAAAAAAGGGCAAGTGCAAGTCGGACTCGCGCACTGAGGATTCTGTACAAAGAACATCGGCCACTGCCCATACATACTAAGACCTGGCTATGAAATGTCGCGACCATGGTTAATATAGGGCTTAAATGGTTCGCCTAACCACCGTTAGCAAACCCACATTGCAAATATATTATTTGAAAGTGGAGGAGCTTATGTGGTGAGAAGTCACGTATGTTGTTCATCATCGTGTCACGTATGTTGCACATCAGCATGTCACGTATTGTCCAGGGTTAAGGTAAGGTAGATATACTGTTTTCCGTAAGCTTAGTGTTAGCACGTAGTCACGTACTACCTATGTATATTTAAACCACTTATTAAAGGAGAGAGGACAGTTGAGGACTGTAGCTGAGTACAGTTGAGTCTCTGTTCACAATTGACTCTCAAAGTAATACACGTCATGTTGTTTACTTAACCCCTCCTCATCCCCACATCGCATGGCGACCCTGCCAGTCGGCTGGACGGCGTTATAGTTCTCCGTTCGAGGGATTCGTAGCAGCAGAAGTTGACTAGGCTTCAGTGAGCTTCGCGTCACATCAGGTCACGGGCCATGGGGAGCACAACATCAAAGGAAGAAGTGGTCGTCGCTCAGGTGGCGGCGGGTGGTTCGAATACCGCAGCGATTACACAGGAGCAGGTGACGGCCATCCAAACGTTGGATCGAGGACCAGCTGAACCAGCGGGAGGTTCGCAAGGCTGTGCAGATGGCCTAACCAGATATGGACGAAGTAACGTTTCCTCGTCAAGAAGTAAGTGATTAAGTGATTCTATACGTGAGCTTAAGTGTGTGTTTTGACCGAGCGGTAAATTTAGAGACAATAGTATGCATATAGTGTATTGAGTTTAAATGGAAGTGGAACTAACGTCACTGTTCGTGCAACTAAAATTGTTAAGGGAAAATATTGTAAAATTAGGTCCTAGTAGGCGGAAAGGCGACAATTTCGATAAGAAAATTAGTGATGTGAAAGCCTTATACGTTAAATTTAAGAGTATAGTTTCAAGTTCATATTAGTATATAGTAGTATAGTTTCATGTTAATTTGTACGTAGATACTATAAAATTTGAAGACATCGGCAAAATCGAGTTAGAGATGGCGGCGGAAAGATTTTCTTTAAAGACGGCGGTTAGCTTGCTACCGAAAATGAATGGCGATGAGCAGGTGACCCAAGATTTGATTGATGCCATAGGTTTATATAGTTCTATGTTGGTGGAGACAGATAATACTCTTTTAGTAAAATTCGTTCTAACCACACGGCTTACCCAGGGGGCTAGGATTCGGTTGTCTTCCAATTACGCAACAGTGGACAGTCTGTTAGCTGACATGAGAAAACATTTAATAACAGTAGAGTCGGACGTGGCTGTGCAAACCAAACTTGCTCGCGGTAGGCAAAACAATAAATCGGTCGCGGAATTTGGTGCCGAGATAGAAAAGTTGATGGTCAATTTGACTATTTCTCAAGCCGGGGGAAAGTTCGGAAGCTTATAAAATTTTGCAGCCATTGAACGAAAGATACGCGATTAGGAAGTTTGCCGACGGGCTTCGTAATCAGCGTCTTGCTACGGTTATTGCGGCGCGGAATTTAACATGTTTAGAAGATGCTATTAGGGTAGCGGAAGACGAGGATTGTGCTTCGTCGTCGCAAGTGTTGACGTATCAGCGCTGGCCCGCAAGACGTGGTTTTTCATCGGGCGTAAGAAATTACGGAAATAACCATAGGCGGCAGATTGTAGAGAGTAGGCACGCGCAGCATGGAACAGCTGTTGAGCGTACGCGCAAAAATGTCAAGGCATGGCATAGCAGTGGAATGCGCGGTCGCAGCGATAATGCTCGTCGTGGACGCCAGACTCAGCAAGGTCGACGGCGTGTAGCGTGTTTTGAGCACGCGCGGGGCGATGCTGACTCAGGCGCAGTGTCAATGTCACGGAACGATGAAGGCGGTCAGCTGAGTGAGACCCGGTTTTTTCGTGCCTAAGCATATTTTAGCTTGTGATAGCATTAACTGGGTTAATTTGTTAGTGGATAGTGTAGATACGGAATGGTTAGTGGATACGGGTGCGTCCATATCGGCCGTAAAAAACACTTTTTTAACGAATAACGCTTTGTGCTATAAAGTAGTTAAGGAAGAGTTGGTGATCAATGGTGTAGGAGGTAGTTTGCGAGCTATAGGTTATGTATATTTAAATTTGGAGTACGGTCGATGTTCATTCGTGCATAGGTTTTATATATTTGATGAGTTGCCATGTAAGTCGGTAGGCATATTAGGCCAGGATTTTTTGCAGAAATATAGTGGTATTATAGATTTTTCATTGAATAGGTTGTCTCTTAAGGGTAATAAGGGGCAGAAGGTTTCGATGCCGCTTAAGTCGTATGATTACCTGTTGACTATTCCTCCGCGTTGTGAAGTAGTTAGGTATTTTCCCGTTAATAGAGCAGAAGATTGTATAGTGGTAAGGAAAGAATTGCGTGAAGGTGTTTTTTGGCAAGTGTGGTGGCTAGGCCTAGGAATGGGATGATACCCATTAGGATTTTAAACACAAACTCTGAGGAAGTTGTGTGTAGTATGTCCGGTGTAGAAGTTTATCCGTTAAGTGGTTACGATTGTTGTAGTTTTGCGGAGCCGGAAGGGAGCGTTGAGCGTGTTAAGGAAATATTTTCTTTGCTTAAACTTGATTATTTGAATGCTGAGGAACGATTGTCAATTGAGCGAATTTGCGCGAAGTATTCTGATATATTTCATGTTCCGGGAGATAAATTATCAGTCACGAATGTGTATGAGCAGTCAATACGATTGAAAGAGAATGTGACTCCAGTTTATAGGAGGCAATATAGGATACCTTATGTACAGAAGAAGGAAGTTGATGGGCAAGTGCAGGAGATGATGGATAGTAATATTATTGAGGAGACAGTTAGTGAGTGGTCTAGTCCTGTTTTGGTTGTACCCAAAAAAGCAGATCGTAGTGGGGAGAAGAAATGGCGCGTGGTGATAGATTGCAGGCAGTTGAACGAAAGGATACAGGATGATAAATTCCCTTTGCCTAATATAACTGAAATCTTAGATTCAATGTCGGGAGCTGTTTACTTTAGTCACTGTGATTTGTCGCAATCATATTATCAATGTGCTTTAGAAGAAAGTAGTAGGAGATACACTGCTTTTACGACTGATAAGGGGCAGTATCAGATGTGTAGGTTACCAATGGGGTTGAAGATAAGTCCGAGTTCTTTTAGCAGATTGATGACTGTGGCTATGTCTGGATTGAATTACGACAGATGTCTGATTTATTTAGATGATCTAATTATTTTTGGACGGAATTTGGATGAGCATAACAAGAATCTTATATCAGTTTTTTCACGCTTGAGGAAAGTGAATCTTAAGCTAAATCCATCCAAATGTGAATTTTTGAAGAAGCAAGTGCTTTATTTAGGACACGTAATTTCGGCGGAAGGTATTTCACCAGATCCAGAGAAGGTAGAAGTCGTAAAAAGTTATCCGCGTCCAACGACGGTTGATGAGGTAAAGAGGTTCGTAGCGTTTGTGAATTATTATAGGAAATTCATACCAAATTTTGCTAATATAGTGGTACCTATGAATAGACTGTGTAAGAGAGGTGTCGTGTTAAGTTGGACCGATGAGTGTGAGAGGTCTTTTCTGGTGCTTAAGGAAGCGTTAATGAATCCACCAGTGTTGGAATATCCAGATTTTTCTGATAACAACACTTTCATATTGCAAACCGATAGTTCGGGGTATGCTTTAGGGAGTGTGTTGTGTAATGGGAACGGGAAACCCGTTGCATATGCTAGTAGGTCTTTAGGGAAAAGTGAGTTAAATTATCCTATAATGGAGAAGGAGTTATTGGCAATAGTTTGGTCAGTTAAACATTTTAGACCATATTTGTACGGACGGAGGTTCCTCGTAAAAACGGATCACCGGCCGCTGTTGTATTTGTTTAACATGACAGATCCTTCAAGTAGGTTAACTAAGTTTCGTTTGTGTTTAGAAGAATACGACTTTGAGGTTGAATATATTAAGGGAAAAGAAAATGTACAAGCAGATGCACTTTCCAGGATAGTGATTACAAGCGAGGATTTGAAAACCATACGCGAAAAGACTATATCCGTGATGACGAGAGCGCAGTACAAACGGTTAAGAGAGCCGAATGTTTGTGATACGGACTCCATGGTGTCTGGGACTGATCACCCTAGGATTGTGGAAGTTCTTAAAAAACAAGGAAATGACGTTGAGATATGTTTGAATGAATGGGAGAAAATGTTACGTAACAAAAATTATAAAAAGATATTTTCAAATACGCGCAATTTAATGTATGTGCCAGGAAACTCGAGTATTTATGTAAACTATGAATCTTTATCAGCATCATCGCGGGACGAGTTGTTGAAAGACATAGTAGATTTTTGTATTGAGAAAGGCATAAAAGAAGTTATTATTTTACAAAATCGTTATAACGTTGAATTTATTACAAAAATGGCACAATATTTGAAGGAAAATAGTGGTAAATCTTTACATACGAAAGATTTTAAAATGTGTGTGGTGAAGGATTTACGGAGAGTAGAAGGGGAAGATGAGAAGAGGATTATTTTGAATGATTTCCACATTTTACCAACAAGTGGTCATGCAGGTATACGCAGAATGGTGAATAATATAAAGAAGTATTATTATTGGTCTTCTATTGAAAAAGATGTAACGGAATACATTAATAAATGTGATAAGTGTAAGAAGCAAAAGTATTCTAGACATACTAAGGAGCCAATGACAATTACAACCACTGCGTCCACATCATTTGAGAAAATTTATTTAGATATAGTGGGGCCACTTGATAGGGACGAAAAAGGCAATGTTTATATATTGACACTTCAGTGTGAGCTTACAAAAATTGTAGAGGCGTATCCATTAAAGAATAAATCCGCAAATGAGGTAGCGAAAGCGTTGGCAGAAAATTTTGTTTTGAGATATGGAATACCGCGGACAATTGCTACAGATAGGGGTTCTGAGTTCATTTCAAAAGTAATGGTAGAGCTATGTAACGTCTTATGCATCAATAAAATCTTGTCGACATCATATCATCATGAGAGTATAGGATCTTTGGAAAATGTTCACAAAACTTTAGGCGCGTATTTAAGGATACAGACGGAGAATAATCCATCGTCATGGAGTTCTTGGATTCCATATTGGTGCTTTTCATATAACACTACAGTTAATACTGTGACCAAATATACACCTTATGAATTAGTTTTCGGTAAAATTTGCAGGTTACAAAGTAGTCTTCAAGGTGAAAGTGTTGAACCATTGTACAATTTTGATGATTATCCATTAGAATTTAAGTTTAGATTGCAGAGGGCTCAAAATGATGCGAAAGAAAATTTGATAGCAAGTAAGTTAGCGAGGAAAAATTGTTATGATAAGAACCTTAATTCAATAAATTATAAAGAAGGTGACTGGATATTAATAAAAAACGAAACAGGCAATAAATTAGAATGTATTTATAATGGACCATTTGAAGTTATAAAGGACGAGTCACCAAATGTAATTGTAAAAAAGAATGATAATAAGATAGATGTAATTCATAAGAATAGAACAAAATTGTATTGTAGGAGTTAGAATGTAAGTTTAAAATGTTTAAAAAAAAAAGGAAAAAAAAAAACCGTAATTTAGTTTTTTTTTTCTTTAAGAGGGGTGATGTGGTGAGAAGTCACGTATGTTGTTCATCATCGTGTCACGTATGTTGCACATCAGCATGTCACGTATTGTCCAGGGTTAAGTTAAGGTAGATATACTGTTTTCCGTAAGCTTAGTGTTAGCACGTAGTCACGTACTACAATGCGTTCCAAATGAGAATAGGATCGCCCGCCATGTTGTGACGTCACGTTTTACTGTCAAATCGAGGATAGAAATTTTGAAACATAAATTAATTTACGAAAAATTTAATTTATTTACGAACTGTGAACGAAAAAAGTTTAATCAGAATCCAATCAATTTTACTCATCTCCAAGTTCTACAATTTTGCCAAAATTTCTTCGATTTGACAGTTCGACGAGACGTCAAAACATAGGAATCGGTCCTATTCTCATTTGGAACGCGTAGTACCTATGTATATTTAAACTATTTTAAACCACTTATTAAAGGAGAGAGGACAGTTGAGGACTGTAGCTGAGTACAGTTGAGTCTCTGTTCACAATTGACTCTCAAAGTAATACACGTCATGTTGTTTACTTAACCCCTCCTCATCCCCACATCGCACTTAGAATTTTTATTTTCATAATTTGTAATTTTTTTTATAGGTTATGATTACGTAATAATATGGTTTATACTATAGTATACCTACAACTATAACTAAACTGCAAAGGTGGACGAGTTAGCCTATGTTATCTATTTGATTGATTGTTATATAATTATGCCAATACAATACTGTAATGGCATAGGTATATAACAAACAAAATCATGTTGCATGGATTTATGAGGATTCACAGGAGTAATTAGCATTTACTTAAGTACTGATTTGTCTGCTGTTTTAGTAGTCAAAATGTTTGTAGGTAAAGCAATGCCCTGAAGCAGCAAGCAGTCCACCCATGAGTACATACTTATGTTAGGTATTTTTTTTAAACATGCAAATAACAATAAGATATTTTAAACTATTCTATCCATTCTATTGATGGCAGTAGGGTCGCCAACTATTACATGGGACTTCAAAACATAACTGGCGTAATGTGGGTGGTACTATTATATAAGTATATCACTGCCTAAGCCTTTGGGTATTATAGGCGTGGTGTTGTTTTCTAAATATCTGTCATTCATGTCAAATGCAAAAGAAAAATAATTAAGTTGATTTTTTAATAAAACATGCATAGTATTTTTATTACTTTATTTATTCCAAATCTTCTCTTACAATCACAGAATCTAGGTACTCAGCAGGAGCAGAAATATTGGACTGGTGTTTGGCCCATCCAAGGTACTATTGTCATAATATACGCACAACATCCAACTGTGCAATGCTCTACCAAACAATTGCAACAGTACTCTACGATACCTTTTCTCCCCGATATACCATTTTCAACTAAAATATAAACATAATACTGCTTCCTAGATATATGCCTTGATTTAATTTTTCCTTGTAATAAAATATTATTGCCACTTCCTCTCAAATGGTACTCCGTTACACCATGAAATTGGATATGCTCTCCTTGTTCTGATCGCGCCTGCTTAATCTGATATGTTCATAAGGCAAAAATAATCAATTCATTCATCTCCATTCTAGGGAATGATATCAAGTTATCCCTATCTGTTGTTACTAACAAAGTGAGAAGACCATCTATTCATATGTGTATTTTCTACCATTAGTGCCAAATTATCTTCTAAGACATCCGTTCTCTTAAAATGTTTAACATTTCCCCTGCATCATCCCTGTTTCTTAGGCGAACACTAAACCTGTTCAAGACTGGCTGCTATTGAAAAATCCTGCACGGTATTAAACCGCCTCATTAACAGCATGCATTGCAATATAGTGACAAGTTTCACAAATGCAATCATCTTCAGTGATCTGGAAATAAGGAAACAAAAATCAATGTAGATTAGTATTATATTCATCGAGCTGAAAGTGATCAATGATTCGATACGTAGCAAAAAAAACTTACGATAATCGGATCGATCCAACTACTGATTAATGATATAATTCTCGAGTCAAGTTGCAGGACAACGAAACGGCGAAGTGTATTAACGCAGATATTGTAATTAATACATTGCACACGTCCATGAATGGACCGTTGGCTCGGGTTCATAGTTGCAAACGAGATGTTTCTCGGCAATCTGAACTAATTCACAAACCGTTATCAGTGTCCAGGGGGCAATAGCAAATAGTCGTCAGTAAATAAAATCAATCGGAGTCCGTATAAAAAATGTAAGTACTCTGTGGACCGTAGTCAAAGCAAAGTCGCGAAAAAACACTAAAAACACAGGAAATCTCTCGGTACACAACGACGCCAACAGCAAGTGTCATGTATCATCTGTCATCACTAATATGTCGACAAAAAATACGTTCCGTTTTACATATTTCTGATATATGTAATTAAGGCAGTAATTATTTTTTTAAATCAATTAATTATATTATTTTTACTGTTTATTGATATAAGATATGATTAGTGATATAAAATAAATTAAAAAATATTATTATTCGAGTATTTTTTTAAACATAATCGCTTAATTAAATGCCGCTGCGCTGTTAAAACGTAACGCATACCACAGATAAAATGAAACCGGTTGGGATGCGTTCAAACTTAATAAAAATTGTGATGAAGATGAGTTTATTTATTATTATAGTCTGTCTAATAAGTCAACCGACTTGGGAATTTTGTATAACATTTAATCATTTAAAAAATACTTATATTCGGTACTTTTTAAAAGGTTCTTCTGTTAGTAAAGAATGATCTCTATCTCTTAATAAACCTTGATTATTGAACCCGTGTTGACTACATCAGGTTTCATTAAATCCTAATAGTTACCCAAGTCGTTTATGTTATTAGACAGACTCTAATACAAAACATTTTCCCGGTCAGTAAAAAATAAGTTAGACCCGGTTATTTAAAGCACATGTAAATGACTATTTTTTGATACATCGATCATTAATGTTCGCGTTCAGGTCATTTTTGACCATCCTCCTTTACCTATGAAATCAATTCCCGAATTGAGTTACGAAGATTTTTCCGAATTGCAAACAATTTTTTTTTTGTGGCGGATCTACAAATTTACAGTTTTCAGATTTTTTCCTGTACTTGTTATATGAGACCTTGATTTATGCCAAATTTCAGGATTCTAGGTCAACGGGATTCACCCTATGAACTTTGATTCCCTTGAGTATCGAAATATACGCTTTTTTGCGACATAAACGGCCGTAACTTTTTTTTTCGTTAACTCGGAAGTCTGATTTTTTCACAACTTCAAAAGACCGCAGACTTGAGTGTATAGTTTTAATTTTAACTCGATACCTCCAAGCGTTCTTGTGTTAAAGGTTCTTAACAGATAAACAGACGGACAACCAAGTGATCCTAAGGATCTTATATACGAGATGGTCCCTCACAGGCTAAATAGATTTTTAACGAAGCAACATTACAAATTCTGAAGTGTACTTTATTTTCATAGTCATTAAGTTCATATTTTTCATTGATTAGCAAAAGGGAAAAATGTATTGAGGAAGACAACGAGAAAGTGGTAGTGTATCCCATTTTTACCTTTATATTTAACTAGGGTAAACATAAACTTGCTGTTAGCTACAATATTCCAGTCAGTGATAATAGACCGATCCCAGTCAAAGTGATAGAACCATTTTCTTTTGAACTGGGTAAGTGGTCGTTGGTGGAACCTTCCTAGATAGGCAGTACAGCAGTTTCTTCACGCTATTTTCCTTTACCGGTTCGTGTTTGCATTTAAATGTTCATCATCATTACAATCGAAAGACGTCCATTGTTCGACATAGGCCTCCCCCAGGTGTCCCCACAATTAACGGTTTGTTACTCATTACGAAAAACTGATAAACGGATGAATTTAATGATAAACGTTGCAATAATATAGCTTATAACCTATATTTTTGCTAAGTTTCATCACGTGAGCAAGTTCAATAAATAGGCTACTAATATTATAAATGCGAAAGTTTGTGAAGATGGATGGAGGTACTCGTATGTATGGATGTGTCGCGCTAAAACTACTAGACAGATGAACTTAATCATAAACATTGCAATAATATAGCACATAAGCTATAACTTTGCAGTTTCATTAGGTGAGCAAATTCAGCCAATAGGATAATTTTTAATATATGGTGAAGCCGCTGGAAGAAGCTAGTCTAACATAGTTTCAAAATATCATGATTTAACAGTCGCACTACAATGACGTCACAATGTTGCTTACATAACAAAAACGATGTTTAACTACAGCAGCGCCCTCAAATCCCACGATGGTTTACTTTCCGCACAGACTCTATTTCCTAATCATTACAGAGAAAATTCACAGTTCCGTTTTCGTAAGCATATTGGGAACAGTTCTTCTTCTTCCTGCCCTTATCTCATATTACTTGGGGTCGGCGCAACACGTTTTCTTCTTCCATTCTGTCCTGTCACCCGTCAAACTTTACTCCCTTTTCTTTCATATCACTTCTCACACAATCCATCCATCTTTTTTTCGGCCTTCCTCTCCCACTCCATCCAGCTACATGTAAACTCAGAACTCTTTTAGTAATATGTGCTTCATCCCTCCTCTTCACATGACCATACCAAGACAACCGATTACTTTTCAACTTTTCAGTCACTGGCGCCACTTTCAAACTTCCTCTAATATACTCATTTCTCACTTTATCCATTCTCGTCACAGCACATATCCATCTCAACATTCTCATCTCCGCTACTTGCAATCTTTTTTCATCCTTCTTTTTCACAGACCAACATTCTGATCCATACAGTATGACAGGTCTTATGACAGACTTGTAAATTTTACCTTTCAACTTGAGGGGTATGCGTGGGTCACAAGTTGTACCCGTGAGCTGTCGTCAATTCATCCATCCTGCGTTGATCCGACGTGTTACGTCTCGGTCTACCTCACCATCCCCTTGGACGAGTGACCCGAGATACCGAAAGTAGGAACAGATTGGTATGGGCGTTCCGGCGAGAGCTAAAGGCACAGGGTTGGAGAGACCGCCGAAATTGCAGAACAAGTACTCCGTTTTGATTCTACGGACCTCTAGGCCACTCTCGGCAACCAGCACAATGTCGTCGCAAACAGCATACACCAAGTAGCCTCCTCCTGAATGTCCGACGTCAGAGCGTCCATTATCACCAGGAAGAGGTAAGGGCTGAGAGCCGATCCCTGATGTAAGCCGACAGCCACATTGAAATTTCTAGTGGTGCTCACATATTGGGAACAGTTGATACATATTAATTATTAATCTATAAAAATATCTTTAACTACTTTAAAGCAAAATCGTTCCGTAGTATGTAGCTAGTGTATGGACACATTAGTAGAACGAGATGACCGGACTCTTTGTAAATTTCCTTGTCGGGGGTGCTTTTAAGGTTGTCGTAATCAATCTAGTCTAGTAGGCGTAGGTGTCCAGCCCGTGCCCAAGAAAGGGAGTCGTGCTGACCCAGCTAACTACCGACCAATCTCAGTAACGTCCATTCTCTGTAAGACTATGGAACGTGTACTCAACACTAAGCTCCTGGCATACCTAGAAGCTAATGATATTCTCAGTGACCGTCAATACGGCTTTCGCCGAAATCGGTCAACTGGAGATCTTCTAGCGTATGCCATCCACATCTGGAGTGAGGCCATCGAGAAGCACGGGGAAGCGCTTGCCATTTCCCTCGATATTTCGAAAGCTTTCGATAGGGTTTGGCACGAAGGCCTTATTAGTAAGCTTCCTTCTTTCGGTTTACCCGCTGGATTGTGTGCTTGGATCGCAGACTTCCTGAATAACCGGTCCATCCGAGTGGTTATCGACGGCTGCTCGTCTGATCAAATGGCTATTAATGCCGGGGTCCCTCAGGGGTCAGTACTCTCGGCAACATTATTCTTGCTGCACATAAACGATCTGCTTAAGCCCGGTACCTTTGGGTATGCAGACGACAGCACTGTTGCTGAGAGTTACATATCCAGCGCGCGAGCTAGTGGGTCACAGATCCAGTCTCTTCGAGAGGCTATGGTTGAGCGCTTGAACTTGTCCTTGGAGCCAGTCTCCGAATGGGGCGATGCCAATTTGGTCAGGTTCAACGCTGCAAAAACCCAAGCGTGTCTATTTTCCGCTAAAAGGAACCAATTCAGTCCTGCTCCAACTTTCCGGGGTGTAACCGTGCCGATAACCGACCATCTTGACCTTCTTGGTGTTACGCTGACATCAACACTCAACTTTGGGCCATACATCGAAGCAAAGGCTCAACTGGCTGCAAAAAAGCTGGGAGTTCTCGCAAAGGTCAGACAGTACTTCACGCCGGAACAGCTGCTCAAACTTTATCAAGCGCAAGTTCGATCGTGTATGGAGTATTGCTCTCATCTTTGGGACGGATCTGCCCGATACCAGCTTGATGCACTTGAGGCAATTGAGAGGCGAGCCAGAAGGATAATTGGCGATGATACACTCGTCGAGTCGAGGCTTCAAAGTCTTGAGCATCGACGCAGAGTTGCTAGCCTGTCGGTTTTCTACCGGTTGCATTTCGGGGAGTGTGCGTCGGAATTGCATAACCTAATTCCGCCTAGCCCGTTTCATCATCGGACTACCAGACGTACGGCTATGCGCCACCGGTATATGGTGGATATCCCACCAACACGCACAAAACGTTTTGGGAACACATTCATTGTGCGTGCGGCTAGGGAGTGGAATTCCTTGCCGGAGTCTGTGTTTCCTGATAGCTACAACCCGGGAATCTTTAAGTCGAGAGTGAATAGGTTTCTTTTAGGTAAGCGCGTTCCATCGTCGACCGCATCGTCGCTTTCCATCAGGTGAGATAGCGGTCAAGCGCGAACCTATCAACAATAAAAAAAAAAAAAAAAAAAAGTAGGATTAGGATGCATAAAATCTTTGAAAGTAAATAGATACATCACTATTTTATCACATGTGGCATTGTTAATTAATGATCCGTTTTGATACATTAAAGAAATATAAAATCTTTGGAATAAACTCGTACACCGATGATACGGTCTATGGTGTATGTGTATAGAATTAATGATGCAATAACAAAAATAATATCAAATAATATGCTTACATGGATTAGTGGAAGGGTCCGATATCCTCGAGAGAAACCAGTTCCCGCCATGCTGGCCTGAAATGGCGGACAGTCAGATGTACTCCCGAAAGGGCAGTAGAGTCCGTCACTAGTTGACAGTCCGATATGAACTTCTCTGGAAGTTTCACCACAGAATATGCTTACATAAAATGGTCACCCTAGTTAAAGATAGAGATAAAAAGCGGCACATTACTTCTTTCTCGTGGTCTTGATCGGTACATTTTTCCAACTGACCTCTGTATAGTTTATTTAGATCTTTTCACTTTTTACTTGTCCAAAAAAAAAATGGAATTAATTTCAATGATATTGCCTGTGCGGTAAAAGAATGGTTGTGGCGTAAAGGGAAAACAACATTACAGTTTTTAAGTAGCAACCCAACCCAGCCATCCGTTAACTGCCAAATGTCATATCATGTTAACGCAGGTTTGTTTACCTTGTTATTTTATTGTGTTTTTAATCGAAATCTTAATAAATGTGACAAAAAAAAAATCACTAAGCCAGAAGGAAAATCATATTTTAATTTAATACAGTTTTGTCAAAGATAACAGGTGGCAAATCACACCATTATTGAACAAAACAAAGTCACGAACTTGGGAAACATTCGCATGCTGTTTTTTTGGTACGTAACACTTATTTTAATGTTTTTAGACTTCCTAGGTAAACTCCGGTCTCTGTTGTCTCCAAATATATATAAATTAAACGGAAATTCATTTAAACATGATGATATTTGTTTATTTTGTTTTTGTCAATATTTTCGATGGCTATTATAAAAAGTTTTGATACTTTAAATTTATAATGCGTTTCGACTAACTTAGAATATTTCTTTTCAGGCTTGAGTAAGGATACAGTAACTAAAATAAAAAGGGCAAGTGCGAGTCGGAATCGCGTACTGAGGATTCCGTACAAAACATGAAATCAATTCCCGAATTGAGTTATGAAGTTTTTTTCGAATTGTAAACAATTACTTTTTTGTGAAGGGTCTACAAATTTTCATTTTTTTTTTTCTGATTTTTCCCTATATTTGTTCTATGAGACCTTGATTCATGCCATATTTTAGGATTCTAGGTCAACGGGATTTACCCTATGAACTTTGATTCCCTTGAGTATCGAAATATACGTTGTTTGCGACATAAACGGCCGTATCTTTTGTTCTTTTCACAACTTCATGAGACCGCAGACCTGAGTATATGGTTTTAATTTTATTTCATAAGCGTTCTCGAGTTAAAGGGTCTTAATAGATAAACAGACGGATAACAAAGTGATGCCAAGGATCTTGTTTAAGAGTTGGTCCCTTTACAGGCTAACTAGATTGATTATGAAGCAAACATTATAAATTCTAAAGTGTACTTTATTTTCATACTCATTAAGTTCATATTTTTCATTGATGGGAAAAATTTACCGAGCAAGATAACAAAAAAGTTGTGTGTCCCATTTTTACCTCTATATTTAACTAGGGTAACTATAAATTTGCTACTAGCTACAATATTCCAGTCAGTGATGATAGAAAAATCCCAGTCAAAGTGATAGAACCATTTTCGTTGGAACAGGGTAAGTGGTCGTTGGTAGCACATACTTATTTACGCAGTACAGCGGTTTACTCTCGCTATTTTCCTTTACCGATTCGTGTTTGCATTACAATGTTCGTCATTATTTCAATCGAAAGACATCCACTGTTGGACATAGGCCTCCCCCAGGTATCGCCACAATTAACGGTTTGTTACTCATTCACGCAAAAACTTATAAACGCAAAAAATGTATACATAGCTTATCACCTATATTTTTACTAAGTTTTATCACGTGAGCAAGTTCAACAAATAGGTTACTAGAGTGCGTCTACTGAAAGCGTAACCTGGAGTTTTTAAAAAAAAATTAAATTGGCAACATTGTTTTGTCGCCGAAATCACGTCAAAGTCTATGGTTGCAATTGTCAGTTTTTGGAAACAGATATTTATTTTTCAAGAATAATTGCTTAATTATGGGAAAAACAATAAACAGTAACGTGCGAAAACTCCTACACACTACGGTTAATAAATTTAAACAAAAACAAGAAAAGAAAGAAGATGTTTTCAATGAAAACCAACATTGTTTACATACGGTTTCTGAATTTTTAAGTTAGTATGACGTTATAATCTTGATCCTTGTTGAGTAATATTATTAGATAGTTATATTTACGATATTTTTTTTCTTATATTTTTAGATAATCTGACATATTGCGAATTTCATATTGGACAAAAACATCGAACAAAGAAGGCTTTTGGTGAATCGACTTAATCAAAAACACATGCTAATGAGTGGTAGAATGCGTTCAAAAGCGGTTGAAATGTAATTAAAATTTGCCTCACTCTGTCTGGTAGTGCATCAAAGTCTTCAACTGAAGTTAAAATCGCGAAAGTGAAGGAAATAGTGACTGAAAGTAGTTCTAGTCCTAGTTCAAGTTTGAGAGAGATAGCTGCTGAACTTTCTGTGTCTCACGTCTCGATCCGTATCATTTGAAACAATCACTGGAGTATGAAACATGTTCCCGCTTGACTAATTGCAAAAGATCCGAATTTTCTCTATGCTAAAACGAATCGATTCCAACCAACAATCTTGAAACTCATTAGTGTTGGCGAGACCGGGTGAAGTTGAAATCATGTTGACTATTTTATTTGACTATCGCGGTTTTGTACACTTGGTATTCCTGCCAGAAGGCCAAATGGTAAATAAAGAATATTATGTAGCGATATTTGAGAGAACAGATAAAATAAAATAATTTGAAATAATAACTAACATTTTGTGTGTTATTGACCTTTACCATACATCCACCAATAATTAAGTCAACACACACGTTTTTGACTAGAATTTAAGTTCTTATACAACTATTATACAATTGTCGTAAATAAAAAAAATACTTAAGTATCAAAACTTTTTTCTCCTACTATTTCAATAATACCACATTCAAAATTTTTGGTTTTAACCTCCTTTTTTCAGGTCACGCTTTCATTAGACGGACTTTAATATTATAAATGCGAAAGTTTGTGAAGATGGATGGAGGTACTCGTATGTATGGATGTGTCGCGCAAAAACTACTAGAAGGATGAACTTAATCATAAACATTGCAATAATACAGCTTAAAAGCTAAAACTTTGCAGTTTCATTAGGTGAGCAAGTTCAGCCAGTAGGGTTATTTTTATTACAGAGTGAAGCCGCTGGAAGAAACTAGTCTAACATAGTTTCAAAATATCAAGATTAACAGTCGCACTATAGGTAATGACGTCACAATGTTGCTCACATAACAAAAACGATATTTATCTATAGCAGCGCCCTCAAATCCCACGATGGTTTACTTTTCGCACTGACTCTATTAAAGTATAGTCTGTCTAATAAGTTAAACGACTTGGGTAATTTTTGGGATAAAATGAAATCTGATGTAGTCAACACTAGTTCAGAAATCAAGGTTGATTATGAGATCTTGGTCATTGTTTAATAATGGAACCTTATAAAAAGTATCCAATTTAAGTATTTTTTTAAATGATTTAATACTATTAGGGGACTTTTTAACATTAAAAATTGCAAAAGATTTTCGTTTAAATATACCTATTTCAGTCTCTTTAATGAAATTCTTATTACAAAAGTAGGATACATTTGCAAAGACATAATAGTGTCATAAGTAATAAAATAAATCTGGAATCGTACGAGAAATCTGATTGTAAATATTCTATTCCACTTACTGATTCATCATCACTAGCCATACTACGATCAAGATCTGTTGTAACTCTATCATCATCTCAAAAAACAAGTGAATGGCAACTAAAATTCCGGTTGCCAACATTAAATTTTTAATTTCCTTAAAAAAATTCCCTTTAGAGTTTGTAATACTGCTTCGTGTTTAATCCAGTTAGTCCTTAGGATATATTCTACAAGATCCTTGATTTGAAATACGTTTCTGATTTCTGGTTGGAGCCAATATACTCGTATCCAATTGCGAAAAAGCAATGCTTTTTGTGCACTGTGACATCTGTCAGATGTCAAAACGACACAGCGTCCGTCGTCAAAATTATTAATAATCTGTGCTTGTGTGTCCGACCGACCGACGAATGGCAAACAGCAGGGTCTTTTGATTGTTTACGAGTGCCGTGATCGACCGTCGGCTCTGAACGACATGTGTAAATGGCCGGAGCCCACGAGCGGCAGGCGTCAACCGGGGAACCAGTCGTGGATCGGGTGCAGTCAGTAGCCTAGGACATGTCGGATCGCGGCGGAGTCCGGTCCAGCGCGCGCCTCAGTGGCGACAGCTCGGCGGCGGCGGCGACGGCGGCGACAGCGACGGTGGCCCCGGTAGCTCGCGCGCAGGGCCGCGGTCGCCCCGTGTCCACCACCGCGGCCGCAGCACTGCGCCGCGCGCGAGCTGCTGAGCGCACCGCCGAGGTGGAAGACAGCCCGCGGGTGCTGCGCGACAAGTGCCGACGCCTCGCACGCGCTCTACGCAATGCGAAACATCTAGTGGTGAGCACTTCTCAATACCTGGCTTTTTAATGTTCTTATCAAAATTTATGTTCAGAGCCACTCACATGATATAATGGGCTCATTCCGTAGATTCATCTGATTGAATCTAATTCTTTCAATAATATAAGATTGATGGGGTAGTGTTGGGTTGGGTTGGTTATTGTGGCTGGAATATTTAACCTTTCCAATACCATAATTAGAGAAACAGTAGAAAGACTATGGGAGAGCAAACACCGGCGTTCACTTGTGTTTTTATGAATTATTAACTTGAGAGGAAGCCAGCCAAAACAGAGTTAACGTACAAATGTATGAAGCACATGAGCTGCTAAGTCATCAAGAGTGGGATTTTTTTTAAAAAAAAAAGGTAATTAAAAATAGAAACCGAATTAAGCCACTGGCAGCTAAGAGATTCCAGTCTCAACCGATGGCACCCATTCACGGGCATGACACGCGCATCAGCACCACTCAGCTCAACCATTTTGAAGGGAACCGAATGACCCAATAACACGTGCCACCATCAGCAAGACATTTGGGTGAGCATGACAAACTCTCAACTGCCATGCTCGTAATGTTAAACAAGTTGTAACCTAATAAAGATGCTCCATGGTGCTTCACATTCACAAAACTTGAAAAAAAAAGTGTTTCTACATTATACAATGCTATTTTGTTTCCAATTAAAAAGGTAATAAATTATCATAAGCTCTACTGAAATAAACAAAAAAAAAAAAAATACATTTCGAAAGCAAAAATACAAAAAAACCGGCCAAGTGCGAGTCGGACTCGCCCATGAAGGGTTCCGTAGCAGCAAGTAACATAATATAAAAGTTCTTGTAATGTGTTGTAACTTTGATCGATGTTTTAATAATACTGTATTTTTTTCGATTTATGACGTATTAAAAAAAAAACTACTTACTAGATTTCGTTCAAACCAATTTTCGTTGGCAGTTTTTATAGTAATGTACATCATATATTTTTTTTAGTTTTATCATTCTCTTATTTTAGAAGTTAGAGGGGGGGACACACACTTTTTACCACTTTGGAAGTGTCTCTCGCGCAAACTGTTCAGTTTAGAAATAAAAAACCGGCCAAGTGCGAGTCGGACTCGCCCATGGAGGGTTCCGTAGCAGCAAGTAACATAATATAAAAGTTCTTGTAGTTCGTTGTAACTTTGATCGATGTTTTAATAAAAAAATATTTTTTTAGATTTTTGACGTATTAAAAAAAAACTATTTATTAGATCTCGTTCAAACCAATTTTCGTTGGTAGTTTGCATGGTAATGTACATCATATATTTTTTTTAGTTTTGTCATTGTCTTATTTTAGAAGTTACAGGGGGGGGGACACACATTTTACCACTTTGGAAGTGTCTCACGAGTAAACTATTCAATTTAGAAAAAAATGATATTAGAAACCTCAATATCATTTTTGAAGACCTATCCACAGATACCCCACACGTATTGGTTTGATGAAAAAAAAATTTTTGAGTTTCAGTTCTAAGTATGGGGACCCCCAAAATTGATTGCTTTTTTTCTATTTTTGTGTGAAAATCTTAATGCGGTTCACAGAATACATCTACTTACTAAGTTTCAACAGTATAGCTCTTATAGTTTCGGAAAAAAATGGCTGTGACATACGGACGGACAGACGGACAGACAGACAGACAGACAGACAGACAGACAGACAGACAGACAGACAGACAGACAGACATGACGAATCTATAAGGGTTCCGTTTTTTGCCATTTGGCTACGGAACCCTAAAAAATGATATTAGAAACCTCAGTATCATTTTTGAAGACCTATCCATAGATACCCCACACGTATGGGTTTGATGAAAAAAAAATTTTTGAGTTTCAGTTCTAAGTATGGGGACCCCCAAAATTTATTGCTTTTTTTCTATTTTTGTGTGAAAATCTTAATGCGGTTCACAGAATACATCTACGTACAAAGTTTCAACAGTATAGCTCTTATAGTTTCGGAAAAAAGTGGCTGTGACATACGGACGGACAGACAGACAGACAGACAGACAGACAGACAGACATGACGAATCTATAAGGGTTCCGTTTTTTGCCATTTGGCTACGGAACCCTAAAAAGGGGAATAGTATCTCTTCCAATATTTATATATATTATATATATATATATAAAACTAATTTGAAAGTAAAAGTGGCTGTAGTTGTAGAGCAGGACCAGCATTTAGCCAAGCATTTTTGTCAAGGAGATAATCTTCCAGTTTATAATATGCTTGTCTACATAGATTTTTTTTTATTTTTTTTTTATTTTTGATAGGTTCGCGCTTGACCGCTATCTCACCTGATGGAAAGCGACGATACGGTTGACGATGGAACGCGCTTACCTAAAAGAAACCTATTCACTCTCGACTTAAAGATTCCCGGGTTGTAGCTATCAGGAAACACAGACTCCGGCAAGGAATTCCACTCCCTAGCCGCACACACAATGAATGTGTTTCCAAAACGTTTTGTGCGTTTAATGCATGTTTTAAATTTGGACTCAATTAGTTGTAGAATCTCAATTAGTATTTTATTATAAAATTTTACACAGTACCCCATGAAAGAGCTATATACTTTAGCCAATCTGAACCAATTGAAGTTGGTGTCAATCTAATTCTTGATGGCAAAACACTTGATGTAATTACAGAAACTGTGTTCCTAGGTATAACTGTCGATTCCAAACTGCAGTGGGGCGCTCATATAGAACTCTCTCAGGTAGATTAAGCTCAGCGGCATATGCAATAAGAAAAATAAGGTAGTTAGTTTACTATGCCTATTTCCAAAGTATTATGTCTTATGGCATTTTACTGTGGGGATCTGCAGCTGATGTACACTCAATTTTCATATTGCAAAAGAGAGCAATCAGGGCCATTTATAAAATGGGTCCTTGCAAGTCCCTCAGAAATAAATTCAAATATATTGACACTGCCTTCTCTAAATCTTAGAAAGTATTTTGTATGTCCGTATAAACCTAGGACTTTTCATAATTAGAAGCGATTTTCATAACATAAATACTCATAGTAAACACGAAATTATATTACTCAAATGGAGATTAGTCAAGACTAGGGCTGCCATCCGTCCGGGTTTCCCCGGATTTGTCCTAGTTTGGAAGACGTCCGGGGAGCGTCCGGGCGGGGTTTCAATTGTAGTCCGGGATTTTGATTAGATCCCGTTCCCATAATTTACGTAAATAAAAGCTATGGGTTAGGTATTTCACCGCACGCACTGCCGATGCTATTTTAAGCTGTTAAAATTGTTCTTTAGTATAAATTATTATAACTTACTGAATTTGATTTAAGATTTCAGTTCTTTTAAAACTAAAGTAAATATTGTTAATTGGAATGGAAAAATAAGAAATTAAACAAGTTTTTCATTTAATTTTATTAACTGAGTAACTAATATTGGATTTGTTTATCTTTTATTGAATACCTAAGAAGGTTAAAAAATAAAGCAAAATTACTCACTTGTCACAAAAACGATTAAACACACTATTTCATGCAACAAAAGAGGCTTACAATTAAAGTTCACTTCTATCAAGTAGGTACGGAGTGAAATATATTTTAATCAAAATGTAAGTAAATGAAAAAAGTATTGAAATGTCCGGGGTAAAAGCTCCAAAATCCGGGGAACCTACGCTTCCGGTCCTGGGGGACAGGTTTTAGAGATGGCAGCCCTAGTCAAGACCAGTAAGTCATTTTTAGTAAATAGCATACGCTTTTATAACAAGCTACTAAAAGCGGTGACTGAACTTAGCAAAGGAAAGTTCGAATCCCATATTAAGCGTGTCTTAACCAAAAAAGCATATTACAAGGTTAAGGCCCAAGCGCCCGAAAAGTGCCATAAAACAGTGATTTTCTGAGGCCTACTCCTCCGTAACGGCTAGGTCAATTGGTTTGAAAAAAATATATGTTTATTATAAATTCATGAACAATAATATCAACATTTGATTTTTTCGTGCAATTAATACTTTTGTCAAAAAAAAAAAAATATTTAGCAATTTCGCAACTTTTCCCTACTCCTTCGAAACGGCTTGGACCTTTAGAAACATTTTTACACATAAAAATTGGTGGTTAAATATTCTTCAAAGTGAACATTGCAGTAAATCAATCAATATCTCGCAGAGAAAATGGATATAAAGCGCTTTCCGGGCGCTGCTGGCCGCAAATAAATGCACAGATTTGCGTACTGCCGCCTAGGCGAGTGCGAGAATTGCGTTCACATAATTTCGGCCAGATGGTTCAAGGAACTATACGCCTTAAAAATATTTAGAAATTTCGCAACTTTTCGATACTTTTCCCTACTCCTTCGAAACGGCTTGGACCTTTACAAACATTTTTACACATAAAAATTGGTGGTTAAATATTCTTCAAAGTGAACATTGCATATGTAAATCAATCAGGATTTCGCAAAGAAAATGGATTTAAAGCGCTTTCCGGGCACTGCTGGCCGCAAATAAATGCACAGATTTGCGTACTGCTGCCTAGGCGAGTGCGAGAGTTGCGTCCACGTAATTTCGGTCAGACGGTTCAAGGGACTATAAGCCTTAAAGACTATGTCGAAGACACGTTTGTTTGGCAATGACTGCCTCTGCACTTGTGGCCCTCTGTCTTTGTTGTGACAATTTTTTTTTCTTACACATTGCTTTTGCAATATATTTTTTTTATATTATTTTCTTTTTTTATTGACAGTTGTAATTATTAATTTTTTTCTAGCTTTTTTTATATACCC
Source organism: Mythimna ferrago (assembly GCA_910589285.2). NCBI lineage: Eukaryota > Metazoa > Arthropoda > Insecta > Lepidoptera > Noctuidae > Mythimna > Mythimna ferrago. Next base: position 30,198,527 of record OU342678.1, read on the forward strand.
TCTTTCTATAATGTATTAGATTACTTCATATTTGACTCACTTTTTAAAGAAATGATTATTTTTGTTGTGCTCTTGAGTAAGTACAATATAGACCGGTTTACACTGTTCTTAGACAATACCTATTAATACTGTAATATGGAAATATTGTAAGAACAACCATTTTTTTAAAAGAGTAACCATGGAGTTTCTTGCCCGTTCTTCTCCATAGGAAACGACCAATTTGGAACCGTGCACTAGCATCTGACGTTTTATAAGTGGCCATGTAGGCCTATGTGAAATAAAAAACTTTTGAATTTTGTATTTTTTGAGTTATGATGTTTGACATCTTATGCTTGTTAACCGACTTAAAAAGGAGGTGTCATGTTTGGCTGTAAGTTGTTTTTTTGTTTTTTAATGTACCTATAAGTATTCCCCGATTTCTCGGTTAATTTTGGACCGATTTTGTTTTTTTTTATACTCCCGAATTGTCCCAAAAGAAATATTATCATCACCTGATGATGAAATTCAGAGAAATGAAATGGAACTCAAAGTCAAAGTCAAAATATTTTATTTCACATGGGCCTACATGGGCACTTATAAAACGTCAGAGCACGGTAGAACACAGTAGTGCACGGTTTCAAATTGGTCGTTTCCTATGGAGAAGAATCGGCAAGAAACTCCATGGTTACTCTTTTAAAAAAAAGTGGTTCATGTTACAATATTTATAGATATTATGTAAGAACAATGTAGACTGCACACAAAAACACACAAAAAAAAAATCATAATAAAAAAAAGTAATTCTTAATAGGAAATAATCTAAGAGTTCGTGGGGTATATCTACAGTGTTCTCGCATTCACATTACAAAACAAAAAAGAGGCTATATAAAAAAAGCAAGAAATACACTGGTCATCAGAAAAATCGGCCCACCTGCGTTATCTCCGTAAATCACGTTTTTCTTAAGCAAAACCAAACAAAATGTTTCAGTACTGAAATGGTTTTATTTAACTTGTTTAATTACACTAATTTAATCACAAATTACACATCAAAATGATTTTTTGACAATATTTTTTGATTAAAAATTCAAAGTCATAACTTTTCGCAATTTTTTGATTAATTTTAATGTACACAATTATTGCGATTTAATATTGCGTATTTCCTCCTCTTGCTCGAATGACGGCCTGCATTCGCCGTTTTAATGACCTTATCAAAATTTTGATGGTCTCTTGAGGGATTCGATTCCATTCTTCCCTAATTGCGATTTCCAGGTCTTCTAATGTTGTAAGTACTGGATTACGGGCTCTAACCTTTTGTTTTAGAGTGTCCCACATGTGCTCTATAGGGTTTAGATCAGGACTTCTTGCTGGCCACGATATAACACGAATGCCGACTTCTTCAAGGTAATCAGTCGTAATGCGCGCTACGTGTGGTCTACGCGCATTATCATGCATTAATTCGAAATTGTCAAAGTGTCTCCAATATAGCCAGCATATGCCAACACATGGTCTTCTAGGATCTCTGTGATGTAACGTGCAGCAGTTAAAACACCTCTTCGTATAAAAACTAACTCTGTGCGTCCAGTCAAAGATATCCCAGCCCAAAACATTACAGAGCCCCCACCATAACTTACAGTTTCTCTTATACAGCATTGGGTATAACGTTCACCTGGGCGTCGCATGACATTACGACGTCCATCAGAACCATATAAAGTCATTCGACTTTCATCACAAAAAAGAACTGTACTCCCATTGGCCTATAGTCCAATTGACGTGATCACGGGCAAATTGTAGTCTGGCTTGACGATGAGCTGTGGTCAATTGTGGTTCCGTTGCTGGCTTGTGTGATCTTAAATTCTGCTCACGAAGTCTCCTTCTTACTGTACTGTCACTTATAGCCACACCCCGTACTTCACGTAAGCGTCGCTGAAGATCAACACCAGACAGATGTCGATTTCGAAGGGCTGATACCACTATAAAGCGATCATCTCTTTGATTTGTCACCCTATGTCTTCCGGATCCAGATCTTCTTCGATATTGCCCAGTCTCCAGAAACCTTTGGTAAACTCGCCGCACTGCAGAACGGCTCAGATTTAGCCTCCTGGCCACGGCACGTTGACTTAAGCCTTGTTGCAGCAAAGTCACAACTTGGGCCGCCTCAGCTTCAGTAGTGTCCATTATTTTTATAAAAAGTAATCAAAACTACAGCCTCAGTAAACCAACTCAACGTTATTAACAAGAAATTCCTACACAAGTCAGCTTCGAACTGAAAGAATGGATCGAATTTGTTCAGACGTAAAACCATTCAATCAGCACTCAACAGTATTTCTGCAAAAAAATTGTTAAGTACCTTCAAGAGCAACAAGATTTACGACAAACAAGATGTCAAACATCATATTAGACCTTTAAAACAAAAAACAAACGTGTGAAACTGCTTATCTGTGTAGCGACATCTATGGCGCCACATAGTAACTACGAAGAATATACGAAATCCTGCATCGCGCAATCACAGTTCTCCGAGCGATTTGAACATATACGACAGCCCGAAATCATCTTCCGGGCAGTCGCCCACCAGACTATAACACCTGTCTGGCCGAAAGATCCTCCCTTTTCAATGGAGGCATGTGGGACTTTACTCTCTGTTCCGCATACCTCCAAACTGGTGACCCCCGACAAAGAACGTCAGCGCAGCCTTCGTGCAGCTACTACTTCGTGACGTGATCATCACTTCCTCAAGCTTTCGAGCAGCGAGCCATAGCCAGTACCCACGGCTATATAGGGTATCCTGACCACCAGTATGCCTACCTGGTCATCACCTTCAGCCTCATCAGCGACCTTGGCTTGGCACACCGCACTTTCGGCCAGTCACATGAAGAGCTATGAAGAACCTCTCCTGGTCGACGCCAGCAGTCAAGCCCTACGTCGCACAAGCACCGCTCCGACTCACTGGAGCCAGCAGCACTACTCCGACTCACTGGAGCCTGCAGCATCATCCCGACTCACTGGGACATCATCACCCCGACTCACTGGGGCATCATCCCGACTCACTGGGATAGCAACACCCCGACTTACTGGGGCATCACCGCAGACAGTTCCGACCCACTGGAACCAACCTACGCTGGCCTGGCGCGCATCAAGAACCATCGATCTCCGATCTCCGGAGGGGAGTGATGTAGCGACATCTATGGCGCCACATAGTAACTACGAAGAATATACGAAATCCTGCATCGCGCAATCACAGTTCTCCGCGCGATTTGAACATATACGACAGCCCGAAATCATCTTCCGGGCAGTCGCCAACCAGACTATAACACCTGTCTGGCCGGAGGATCCTCCCTTTTCAATGGAGGTTTGCGGGACTTTACTCTCTGTTCCGCCTACCTCCAAATCTGTGACACAATCGATAAATATTAAACAAAAAGTGGGTGGGTCGATTTTTTTGATGACCAGTGTATATAAATAATTACAACCACCAATAAAATGTTAACAAAATAAATTATCAACGAATTTAAGAAAGTTGAAGTCTTAAAATTCAAAAAAATATTGCATAAGCAATGTGTTAGAGAAATTAATAAAATAAAAAATGTATATATATACTGCTCCACCTTTGTTTTAACAGAGGTAGAGCCAAGGGCGGATCCAGCTTTGGCGCCAGGGGGGTCACATAGTCGTGTTTTTTTTTTTGGTGGGTAATATCATCCAAATGACATCCCCCGGCCTTGGGCGAAGCGGGAGGTAGTGTCAGACTCTTACTGACTAAATGTAATAAAAAAACTATTTACAAAAAAAAATAAAAAAATACCGATTTCACTAAAAAAACACAAACCATCAAAATAATTTTAATTTCGGAAGTCGGTGTTTCTCGATATTGTTTGTTCCTTATTTAACACCGACATCGGAAATTAAAATTATTTTGATGGTTTTTATTTCACACTTTTTAGTTGCAATACACTTACAGCCAGAGTACCTTTTTCTCATGACAATTCCAATTAACTCAAACCCTTCTAGGATAAATTTTTTTATTATGAAGTTCCCGTGTCCACCTTCCGGCTCCATCATCATCATCAGATCAGTTCCATAGTACCTTATAGCCAAAGTGCATCTCATGACAATTCTAATAAACCCAAACATGGGTAGGATACATTGATTAATTACGGAGTTCCGGTGCCTGTCTTCTAGCTTCATCATCATCATCATCAGATCAGTTCGATAGTATCTTATAGCCAAAGCGCATCTCATGACAATTCTAATAAGCCCAAACACGGCTGGAATACATTGATTTATAACGGGGTTCTGGTGCCTAACTTCCAACTTCATCATCAGATAATTTCTATGTATCCACTCCCTTTCTCTGGAGAATAATTGTCTACATAATATACGAACCACGCTATTTTACGTTTTATGACAATTTTGCTATGATCCTATGAAGAGTTCCCTGCCATGTCTCCGAAATTCATAATCAGATGACGACAATATTTTTATTGGACCGAATTGATCCCTGCCAATTGAGCATTGCCTTTCAAATAAAAAATATAAAAAAATCGAAATCTGTCTATAATTGACCAAGAAATTGGCGCCCAAATATTTTTTCCTACAAAACTTATTTAGGTACATATCTTTTTTCTCCCATGGAATTGTAGGTTGTGTCAATAGAAAAAATTTAAGTATAACTTTACAATTGTGTATCCCGAAACTGTGTTGGACAATGAGCCCAATTTGTCCCAAGGTCCTTTATTTATTATGTTATAAGAATTTTATTTAATTCAAAAATGATAGAGCCCGGCGAATGTCACTCGCAACTGCAAGTTGACGCGTATTTAAAACTCGCTCGCGGAATATAACTATCTCTGTTTGACAAAAACAAGTGACGGATTGACGCAGCTGTGTGTGTGTATGTGAGCGTCTTACAATTTATTTTTAGTAAAATGAGGTATATTCATTATTTGTTTTATTTTTGCCGAATATTTCGGGAATTGTTTGTGAATGTACGAACTAGTAATGCGTTTTTTGGAAATTTTATTACCGCGCCAATATCTCAACATATTATAATAACAATAGCAGATATGTCATACAAACGTGGTCTTTTTTTACGGTGGGAAAATCATCTAATGACATCCCCCGCTCTTGGGTGGAGCGGGAGATAGTGTCAGACTTTTACTGACTAAAAACGCACTCCTGTTCCTTCGTTGCCTTTCGTACCAGGGCTGAGCTACCTTTCGGAACTAACCCTGGCCCCAGTAGGCTTCGACCCGGCTGGACCCCTTCTGTTGCTGACAACTCCTTGAGGCGCACGGGAACAGTTCGCGCCGTCGATGACTTGGGCTCGATCCGGACAGTTACCGGACGGTCGGACAGCGAGCTACCGATTGCTCGCCGTCCGCAAGCCCGCGCCTACGGTGGCCGGAAATCGGGATCGGAATCCCGGCAGCGGCTGTGAGCGCCGTTGCCTGATACGGTCGGCCTCCTTCTTTGCTAGCATTACTGCTTTGCAGAAGGAGGCGATCGCCTGCCACTCATCCTCCTCGCTCCGAACCATGGCCTGTACCAAAGTCCGGCACGAGAGATCGCCGCCGCCGATCTACTCCACGAGGGCAAGGCGATGCTCCGCCTAAGCGGCACACCTCCACTGCGTGCTCCACCGTTTCCTCCGGGCGTTCCGCACAGTGGCGACACTTGGGCGTCACTTCCGTACGAATCCGGTGCAGCCCGAACCTACCGAACTTATGTGTCCGGTGAGAACCTGTGTCATGCGGAAGGTGAGGACGCCCGCGCCGTGAGGTTTTTCCAGCCATGCCTCCAAGAGGGGACTTACCGCCATAATTGTGGCGTGCCCAAGGTGGTCTTGGAGTCAAATCAGAAAATGTTATGGAGGCGAGAGCTTTTTTTTCATAAGTGGGAAATTATTCAATGACTTCTGCCGCTCTTTTAGTGTCAGACTTTTAGGGAAATGAAAACCCACTCCTGTTCTTTCGTTTCAAGGCCCCGATGTTCTCTTTCGCTCAACCCTTGGCCTCAGTAGGCTTCGAACCTGCTGGGCCACTACGGTTTTGCTGACATGTCCTCGGGACGCGAGTGGAACACTATGCAACATCGACGTCTCGAGCTCGGTACGGACGCTTATCGGACGGCCGGATGGAGAGATACAAATTGCTCGCCGTCCGCAACCCTACACCTACGGTGACTGGAAAAAGGGATCAGGATCCCGGCGGCTGGGGCGTAAGGAATGCTGTTCCCTCACGTGTACGACTGTCATCCTTCGCTAGCATAACTGCTTCGTAGAAGGAGCCGATCACCTGCTATTCCTGCACATACCGGACCATGGCTTGTACCAGGGTCCAGCGTGAGAGGTCGTTGCCGCTGATCACTCCCACGAGGACACGGCGCGGCGGCAGTGCTCCACCTGAGTGGGGCATACCATCGCCGTATGCTCCACCCTGTCCTCCGGGCAGTCTACACAATGATGACAGTCAGGCGTTTCTTCCGAACTTACCATGAGGTGAGGTGTCGTCATGCGGAAGGTGAGGATGTTTCCACGTCTATTCACCCACTCCTCAAAGAGTGGATTTATCGCCATAATTATGGCTTGCCCAGCACTAGATTGCGACAGTCGCTATCGCCATTTCACCATGAGATCCCGCCGGTACTCTGACCGCCTTCGTCAGTGGTTTTTTACCCCGGCGTTGCATCTCTATGCGTAAATTGTGCATGCGTGCAAGGACTGTTGCCTCTAGATCCAATGGTGGCAGACCAGCAAGGAGGCTTGTCGCTTCGCTGGAGAACGTGCGGTATCCCCGCACCATTTGGATGGCCATGATCCTCTGGGATGCGTTCAGCTTTGCGACCGGGGCGCTTTCACAGCAACGGGGCCAACACCGGCGCTCCGTAATGGGCCATGGACCAAAAAATGCTGCGTGGAGCCTCCGGCAAAGGACCTCTATGTTGGGTAGGAGCCGCTTCATGGCAGCCCCAGTCCGTTCCAGTTTGGGAGCCAGACGTCGGAAGTGTTCTTCGAAATTCCAACGGCTGTCGAGGACAAGTCCCAAAAACAGTCCGACCCATATCTTGGTACCGATCCCTGCGGAACACCGCACGACATCTCTCGGCGTTTCCATTTTCCACGGTGAGCGGGGCAGATAATGAACCTGTCCTTCAGGTAGGCCTCGATCACACGAATGAGGTAGACCGGCACCTGGTGATACCGGAGTCCAAATAGAGCGCTCCCTGCAAATGCCAAACTGGCCATCCGCAAGATCCGGCTCCACCCGTACCAGGTGCGTACGAGGAATAAAGAATAGCGAGGCGCACCTTCAGTGCGGAGATACGGCTGGCCAAACTGGAGGCCCGCGACGTGTAGCTGGGGACTCTGAACAGAGACCCGTGGGGACGACCCTACGAAATGGTTCGTAACAAGCTCCGTACAAGGGCTCGCCCGCTGACACAGTCTCCGGCTCCTGTTTGTAGAGGGTGTGATGAACGCTCTATTCCCGTCAAAAGGGGAGCATTCTCATCCGCCCATGGCTCCGCCACTAGTTGTAGTGTAGTTTATATTTTTATGTCACCGTTTTTTGTAGCCATATTTGCAAACTACGTGCTATGCGACCTCCTCAACGGGGTCAGCGTGGTCTATTATGCAGACGACACGCTAATCCTAACGAAGGCAGAGTCGTATCAGGCGGCGGTCGAACTAGCGGAACGCAGGGTTGCAACACCCTCCAACCAGCCTTGGCCCCACCGACATCATGTCATATGGGCCGAATCGAAATGAGACGGCTGCGGACACAGCCCACCCATATAGATATGAGCGCGCTATCACCGCAGCAGCTACTTGACTCCTTTGCAAATTTCCTCGTCTTGTCCCCATGTTGCCTTTCTCCCCATCCTGGGGTGGCATACTAACGATCCCCCCCTCACGTGGGTAAGACAAACACACAGTACGGGTTCGCTGCCTGCTTACTCCTTAGTCTGTGCCGTTCGTGTTCGAACTCTTTTGAGGCCATGAGATTGTAGTAGTAAGCCGGTCTCTCATCCAAGCGAGTGATCCCGTCCATCATCTTTCGTCGCTGTTCGTCATAGGAGGACATCGCCACAGAACGTGATCAAAATTTTCGTCCTCATCACCGCAATAGCACACGCTAACCTCACATAACCGCATATCATACAGTTTCTTCCAGAAATATCCATGTCCAGTCAGGATCTGCGAGACTTTGTAGTCCGGCTCGACCCAAGTTGCTTTAAGCCTAACCGCCACGTCAGAGAGGAATCGATGAAGTTCCATCCCCTTCTCTTCCTGCTCCCATCTCCGCTGCCAATTGGCCACAGCCTCACCTGCAATAACCCTGCTCCCTATCCTGAACCGCAACGCAGAGTTGCAACAGTCGTGAAGAGGATCCAGCAGTTTGGACTCGAGGTGGCACTGCACAAGTCCGAGAGCATGTGTTTTCATGGCCCTCGGAACGAGCCTCCGCCGGTTTCCCAAATTACGATAGAAGTTTACAAGTATCTGGGACTCGTCCTCGACAGCCGATGGTATTTTGAGGAGCACTTCCGACGTCTGGTTTTCAAACGTGTTACTTATTGTATATTTTGTGTTTGCGCCTTGTGCTGTACCAAATAAATTATTTTTCTTTCTTTCTTTCTTTCAAACTGGATTAGACTGGGGCACTCAAGGGGCTCCTGTTCAACCTGGGGTGTCCAGACGCCTCCTGCTGGAGGCTCTACGCAGGCATCGTTCGGTCCATGGCCCTTTATGGAGCGCCGTCGCTGCGAAAGTGATCAGTTGCCAAGCTGAACGCATGCCAGGGAGTTATAGCCATCCTAATAGTACAGAGACAAAGCACGGTTTCTTGCAGGCCTGCTACCATGGGATGTGGAGGCAACAGTCCTTTGCACGAATGTGCATGATTTACACGTGGAGATGCACCCCGGGGCGAAATTCCGCTGCCACGACAAGTCGCTGTATGGCAGACAGTTCCGGCAGGATCTCAGCGACTGTCGTAACGCAAATCCTCACCGGACATGGCAAGTAAGGGAGGCTCCTGCGTCGGATTTAGGCGGAAGAAACGCCTGGTTATCACCATTGTGTGGACCGTCTGAAGGATACGGTGGATCATACGGTAGAGGTGTATGTGCCCCGTTTAAGCGGAACACCGCCGCGTCCTCGTGGGGGCCATCGGTGGCAACGACGTCTCGCGCCGACCCCTCTTTCTGCGAAACAGTAATGCTAGCGAAGAAGGCGGCTGTATGGATGAGGGAATACCCTGACGCCCCAGCAGCCAGGATCTTGACCCAGTTTTCTAGCCACCCTGGGCTTGGAATCGCCGTCCAGCCATCCGGTAACCATCTGGACCGAACCCGAATCGTCGACGGCGCTTTTTTTTAAATTCTTTTTTTTAAGGGGATTTTGACGGCGCTTTTAGTCAGCTAAAGTCTGACATGCCCTCAAGAGTTCTGTATTCCTTTTATTAAACTTTAAATGCTTACGTACTATTTTATTTAAGTCAATAGTGTCAAAAATATTACAATAAAATTTAAAACTCGACCTATGAACGCAACTGAAGTAATGACAGCACGCACACTGACACTGACATCCCGCTTACCGCGATAGCACTAGTAACTCTTGGAAATTTGGGATAAATTGGACTTGTTTCGTAATACCAAAAATGATGAATGAAAACTTAATTTTTTTCCAATTTGTTTTCTATTTATTTATTTATTTATTACAACTTTATGCAACTCACAGGTACAAAGGCGGACTTAATGCCTTAGGCATTCTCTACCAGTCAACCTGGTGGGGTGGTGAAGAGAAAAACATGGCAGGTCTATCATTTGTAAATTGATAATATAATCTGTGTTCCTACATTGAGAATATTGGACATATTGTTATTTTTAATACAGGAAAAGCCAAATGAAAACATGCCATTTACGTTGTAAAAAAGTGCGAATTATAATTCGCTTTAATTTCGTTTTAGACAAGTTTAAAAAAAAAAGAAAGATGTAGGAACCTAGATAAATATCGTCTATAACCGAATAACATCATAATATGTTGGAAATATGCTCCAATTGCAAATGAGCGTGGTATTACGTTTGTATGAAAAATTCTGCCTGAAATAAACTAAAAATAAATAAATTTCTCATTAAAAAAAAAATTGCATTAAGAGTTATTGAAATATCCAGACTAGACATGTGCGTCACGCCGCATGGGTCGACGCGACACGATCAACTAGAGTGCGTCTACTGAAAGCGTAACCTGGAGTTTTTTTTTTAAATTAAATTGGCAACATTGTTTTGCCAAAAAAAATCACGTCAAAGTCTATGGTCGCAATTGTCAGTTTTGGAAACAGATATTTATTTTTCAAGAATAATTGCTTAATTATGGGAAAAACAATAAACAGTAACGTGCAAAAACTGCTACACACTATGGTTAATAAGTTCAAAAAAAAACAAGAAGAGAAAGAAGGTGTTTTCAATGAAAACCAACAATGTTTACATACGCTTTTTGTATTTTTAAGTTAGTATGACGTTTTAATCTTGATCCTTGTCGACTAATATTATTAGATAATTGTTTAGGATATAATGATATTTTTTTTCTTATATTTTTAGATAATCTGACATATTGCGAACTTCATAATGGACAAAAACATCGAACAAAGAAGGCTTTTGGTGAATCGACTTAATCAAAAACACATGCTAGTGAGTGGTAGAATGCGTTCAAAAGCAGTTGAGATGTAATGAAAGATTTGCCTCATTTTGTCTGATAGTGCATCAAAATCTTCAACTGAAGTTAAAATTGCGAAAGTGAAGGAAATAGTGACTGAAATCCTAGTTTAAGTTTGAGAGCTGTTGAACTTTTTGTGTCTCACGAGTAGATCCGTATCATTTGAAACAATCATTGGAGTATAAAACATGTTCCCACTTGACTAATCCCAAAAGATCTGAATTTTCTCTATGCTAAAACGAATCGATTCCAACCCAACAATCTTGAAACACTTTATTAGTGTTGGCGAGACATGATGAAGTTGAAATTGTGTTGAGCATTTTATTTGACTATCGCGGTGTTGTGCACTTGGTATTCTTGCCAGAAGGCCAAATGGTAAATAAAGAATATTATTTGAATATTATATAGCGACATTTGAGAGATTAAATAAAATAATTTGGGATAATAACTAACATTTTGTGTGTTATTGACCTTTACCATACACCCACCAAATAATTAATCTACACACATGTTTTTGACTAGGATTAACTATTATACAATTGTCTTAAATACAAAAAATACTCTAGTATCAAAACTTTTTTCTCCTACTATTTCAATAATACCACATTCAAAATTTTTGGTTTGAACCTCCTTTTCTCAGGTCACGCTTTCATTAGACGGACTCTAGTCGTGTTACCTGGCGTACAGGTACTATCACTTGCAAAAGTCGATAAGAATTCTCACAATGTATTAGTTTGACGTTTAGTTTGACTTACGACCTTCTATTTTCAAGTTTCGCCAACAAATGATTGAAATTCACAATTTCATCAACTTAGCATAAGTCAAGATGGCCCAGTGGTATAGAGCACATAGATTGATGCGCAAATCAGTGTGCCGCAAGTTCAAATCCCACGCAATTGTTGACTTTTTGTAAGTTCTTACCCGATTGGAAGTTATGGATTAGCATTACATATATTAAATTATTCTTTAACTTGTTCACACATTTCTTAGAGTTAGAAAGGTAAATCACAAAAAAAACTAAATAAAGAATTAGATTTCTGCGAGGTAGACATGAGTTTTAATTTGACCGAAATGAACTGTCGTTTGGTTGTAGTTGTTGGTTAGTGACGTGTGGTTAACAGTATTGTAATATACGCAAAAATGCAGGCTAATATGTATTAGTATTGAAGTGAGGGCGACTATCATTGGGCTGCATAAAAGTGGTCTTAATAAAACACAAATATCTGAAGAAACCGGACTGAATGTGAGTATAATAGCTATCAATGAATTGTAACTTTATTATAAATTAATCTTCTAATTAAAATGTATGCCATTTATGAATCCATTCATCGTATCTTTATGAGGTTTAAAAGAGAAATACGTAAATCGTTGGATTTATTGGGTTGATTATTGTATTTATAAATGCATTTTTATTTTAAAATTATATTCAATAATTATGATTATTAACATTTTATATAATGAAAATGAAGTCAAGTAGGTATAGCTGCCTAATGTATTTTTTTTTTGTTTAAGAAAAATACTGTAAGTCTTTGGATAAAAAGATATGAGGAAGAAGGTAGCCTTGCTAGTCGAAAGAGAATTGGGAGACCGAAGCTTATTAGCGAGGCGCAGCGACGACATATGGTGGACGTATACGAAACGAATGGTTTCGCACCAACGAGACATTTTGCGGAATTATATGACACCTCGATGGATACTGTTCACCGTGCACTTCACGCTGAAGGCGTGCATCACAGAAAACCAGCTAAAAAGCCGTACTTGACAGAGAGGCACAAACAAGAACGATTAAGTTTCGCACTAAATGTTTAATGTTAACTAAACTAAATGGCCTACCATTTTATTTTAACATATCCGTGATTATTCGTTAACAAACACTGTATTATATTGTGTTTACTTTCGTTTAAAACAGCTATATCTTTTAACTTGTGCCATCGCCTTATCTTAAGAATGCAGTGAACTCGCTATAAATTTTGTTGACAATAATCATGATTCTATTTTGTTTTTTATTCTTCTACCCGCACTGTTCTAACATAATACTATATTTCTATTTATTTTTCTCATCTAATTAACGATTATCTTGTGAGAACAAAGTCTAAACCATATATCACTTTTCAATAAATAACTAGATATAAACAATTACCTATATTTTATTTTATTTTATTAAAATTTTAATATCCTTTCATTGTTACGTTATTCATATTATGAATGGTCTAAGTGGGTATACTTCCAACAAACAATCTTACACGTAACATAGATAACGGTTACAAGATAACTTTTTTGTCTAGGTAACAATTCGACGTCACAATTCTCATAAATGTTTAATTTGTAAATATAAAGAATAAACATTTTTATTAAACACGTCTTTTTATTTCCACCTTACAACATCGAAACGATGTAACATCTAAATAATTGCAAATTACGAATGTGATTCTTCTTGTGGTTAATAGATCACATTCGTAATTTGCAACTATTTAGTGCAAAAAATGCAATAGTATTTTTCATAGAAATATAAAAAACAACTATATTAATATAGATTGGGAATTTTCAAAGTAAGAAATAACCGCAACAGACCGACCATGATTTGAACTCGGGCTACGTTATTTGCGAATCCAACACTTAGCTCACACGGCTACCAGCACATGACATATTTGCGCGAATTTTATCAATGCAATGGTAAGAACAAGTCGCCTCTGTGACTGTGTGATGCGTATTCAATGGCACAGAAAAATAATAATGATGTTTTTAAGCTCAGTGCGATGACAGTTCCTTAGTGTGTGTTATCTGTGGAATGTGGATACTCATACACGCGCACACATACGCACGGAAGTATCGTGCTCGCTCGGTTCGTAGCAATGAATCTTTAGCGTTCTTATGGACTTTTGCAGCCTTACTGTACATAGTCTACCCAGGTCACCAGGGAGAGTGGAGACGCCGAGAGATGTCGTGCGATGTTCTGCAGGGATCGGTACTAGGACCATCCTTGTGGAACATCGGGTACGACTACGTGCTGCCCGGTGAGTTCCTTGACGGGGTCAGCGTGGTCTGCTATGCAGACCCTGGTTTTTAGCGCAGGGAGAGTCGTACCAGGCGGCAGCCAATCTAGCAACGCACGGGGTTGCGATAGTCGTTGACAGGATCCAGCAGTTGAGACTCGAGGTGGCGCTGCACAAGTCCGAAACAATGTGTTTCCACTGCCCTCGGAACGCGCCGCCATCGGGTTCCCAATTAACGGTAGGAGGAGTTCACATCTGCGTCGGGTCGACGATGAAGTATCTGGGACTCGTCCTCGACAGCTGGTGGAACTTCGTGGAGCATTTCCGATGTCTGGCTCCTAAACTAAACCGGACTGGGGTTGCTTTCAAGCGGCTCCTGCCCAACCTTGGGAGTCCAGACGCCTCCTGCCGGAGGCTCTACGCGGGAATCGTTCGGTCCAGGGCCCTTTATGGGGCGCCAGTATGGGCACCGTCGCTACGTTAGCGGTCTAAGGCCCAGCTGAGTGCATGCCAGAGGGTCATGGCAATACGAATGGTGCGGGGATACCGCACGGTTTCCCGCGAAGCGGCGAGCCTCCTTGCTGGGCTGCCACCATGGGATTTGGAGGCAACAGTCCTTGCACACATGCACGACTTGCGCGTGGAGATGCAACGCTGGGGCGAAAGTCCGCTGCCACAACAAGTCGCGGCATGGCGGACAGAGCTCCAGCGGGATCTCATGGTGAAATGGCGTCAGCGATTATCGCAACCCAGTGCTGGACACGCCATCATTATGACGGTAAGTCCCCTCTTTGGGGCGTGGCTGGAAAGATCTCACGGTGTCCTCACTTTCCGCATGACGCTGGTTCTCGCCGGACACGGTAAGTTCAAGAGGTTCCTGCACCGGATTCGTTCGGAAGTGACGCCTGGGTGTCGCTACTGTATGGAACGCCCGGAGCGCGGAGGGCACAGTGGAGCACACAGTAGAGGTGTGCCCCGCTCGGGCAGAGCATCGCCGTGCCCTCGTGAGGGCGATTGGCGGCGGCGATCTCTCGCGTCGGGCCTTGGTACAGGCGGTCGTCTCCTTCTGCGAAGCAATAATGCTTGCAAAAGAGGAGGCCGGCCGCATCAGGCAACTAAGGCGCTCATAGCGCCCCCTGCCGCCGGGATTCCGATCCCGAATTCCGGCCGCCGTAGGCGCGCACTTGCGGACGGCAAGCAATAACTCGCTGTCCAACCGTCCGGTAACTGTCCGGACCGAGCCCAAGTCACCGACGGCGCGCACTGTTCCCGCGCGCCTCAAGAATTTGTCAGCAACAGCAGGGGCCCAGCTGGGTCGAAACCTACTGGGGCCAGGGTTAATCCGAAAGATAGCTCAAGCCTCGGTACGAAAGGCAACGAAGAAACAGGAGTGGGTTTTTAGTCAGTAAAAGTCTGACACCATTTCCCGCTCCGCCCAAGAGCGGGGGATGTCATTAGATGATTTTCCCATCGCTAAAAAAAAAACAACTAGTCGTGTAAGTGATCCCAATCAAAGTGGACGAAGTTTTTGTGTGTACAAAATGGCGGCGGCGAGTGACGCTGTGGATAAAAAACTTTTTACAAAAAAAAAACAGACTTCACTAAACAAAAACACTAAAACCATCAAAATAATTGTAATTTCGGAAGTCGGTGTTAAAAAAGTTTATTTCACACTTTTTAGTTGCAATACACTTATAGCCAGAGTACTTTTTTCTCATGAAAATTCCAATTTACTCAAACCCTGCTAGGATACATTGTTTTATTATGAAGTTCCCGTGTCTACATTCCGGCTCCATCATCATCATCTATCAGTTCGATAGTACCTTATAGCCAAAGTGCATCTCGTGACAATTCTAATAAGCCCAAACACGGGTAGGATACATTGATTAATTACGGAGTTCCGGTACCTATCTTCTAGCTTCATCATCATCATGATCAGATCAGTTCGATAGTACCTTATAGCCAAAGTGAATCTCATGACAATTTTAATAAGCCCAAACACGACTTGGATTATTACGGATTAATTACGGATTTCCAGTGCCTATCTTCCGGCTCCATCATCATCATCAGGTCACTTCGATGATACCATTTTTAACATACCTATTCGGAACCATTCATTTATTTGTACTGTCGTAGTCGCATACTACTCGTATGTTCATTGTGGTATCTGTGTGAGTATGAACTTCCGTTGGCCCTTTCTGGTCTTCTTCACCAGTTCCACTTCATCAAATGTTTTTTTTTTTACTGTAAATGCCTTTGATAAAAATACCAAAAGAACTATATGGTTGCCTATAATATTTGAGGAGTTCCCTCGATTTCGCCAAGACTTCATCATCAGATCGCTACTTGGTGACTATGGGACCATTTGGGAAGTATACTCTTTCCAACAAAAAAAAAAAAAGTTTTCAAATCGGTTGGCAAGCGACGAAGTTATGTCCGAACATACATAAAAAAAAATACAAACATTCGAATTGAGAACCTCCTCCTTTTTTAGAAGTTTAATGGTAAGATACAGAATATTAATGAATAGTACATAATTGACCCAATTAGCCAAAATAAATGTTGATTTTACAATTATATTCTTATTTTTTTATATTTACAAATGGTTTTATTTCATTAAACCTTCACATGACCCGATTTTTTACAAAAAAAAATGTCACGCCGGCGGCGTCGCGCCACCGCCGGGTGATTGTAATAGGCGCGCCGCTGCCGACAAAATTGTAGTCGGCGCGCATGTCTAATCCAGACAGTGAATCTTAGTAATTTACAAAACACTTCATCAAAAAATATTTAAAAAAATATATGTATATAGAAAACAATACTCTGGTTTTGTTTAAGACCCCTTATTGACTTTAAATGTTTTTTTTTTATGACAGTTAATTTTTACTAGGCTTGGTGTCAGAGGTCAAATAATGTAAAAAGACGCTGGCTTTTAAAAGGTTAATTTCTTGAATGCAGTTGTTAGTAAATCATTCATTATTTAAACAAACAATAATAATCTAAAAACAACAAACTAAAACAAACAAACAAAAAAGACAAATATACAAAAAGAAATAAAAAACTACTGAGGTGTCAAGGGACACCCGGATTGAACGAAGTTCCGTTCTGGCTTGCTTTCTATAAGAGAGAGAGAGAGAGACAGACAGAGAAACATGCGCACGCCGCACGGCTTACAATAGCTTACTATAGCAAAAAGTGTCGTTACAACTTTTCGTGAGATTTTTTTCCGTCTAGCCAATACAATATAACTAAAAATACTATCCTATTTTATGTACATTTTGACAGCACTATTTCAACATCTTCGAAACCATGAAAACGACACTCATGACGAAAAAGTTGATAATTTCTGACAGCCGCCATCTTAGATTTACATTTTGACAGCACTATCGGCTTCAACAACCTCGAAAACCATGAAAAAAACACCCGTATCGAAAAAGTTGATAATTTATTGCAGCCGCCATCTTGGATTTACATTTTCACAGTACAATCGGTTTCAAAACCCTCGAAAACCACGAAAACGACACCCATGACGAAAAAGTTGATAATTTCTTGCAGCCGCCATCTTGGATTTGTATTTTGACAGTAGGTACTATCGGTTTCAACACCCTCGAAAACCATGAAAACGACACCCATGACGGAAAAGTTAATAATTTCTTGCAGCCGCCATCTTGGATTTACATTTTGACAGTACTATCGGTTTCAACACCCTCGAAAACCATGAAAACGACACCCATGACGAAAAATTTGATAATTTCTTGCAGCCGCCATCTTGGATTTATATTTTGACAGTACTATCGGTTTCAACACCCTCGAAAACCGTGAAAACGACACCCATGACGTAAAAGTTAATAATTTCTTGCAGCCGCCATCTTGGATTTACATTTTGACAGTACTATCGGTTTCAACACCCTCGAAAACCATGAAAACGACACCCATGACGAAAAATTTGATAGTTTCTTGCAGCCGCCATCTTGGATTTATATTTTGACAGTACTATCGGTTTCGACACCCTCGAAAACCATGAAAACGACAGCCATGACGGAAAATTTGATAATTTCTTGCAGCCGCCATCTTGGATTTATATTTTGACAGTACTATTGGTTTCAACACCCTCGAAAACCATGAAAACGACACCCATATCGAAAAAGTTGATAATTTATTGCAGCCGCCATCTTGGATTCACATTTTGACATTATTGTCGGCTTCAAAACCCTCGAAAAACATGAAAAAGACACCCATATCGATAAAGATGATAAATCTATTGCAGCCGCCATCTTGAATTTCCATTAATAGACAAAGATTTAGTTTCCAAGCCAAAAACATAAAAAAAAAATAGTGAAGGAATATTAAATAAGGAAAAAAAAAGCAAAAAAAAAGCAAAAAGTGGCGGTACAACTTTTCGTGAGAATTTTTTCCGTCTAGCCCCCTTTCACAACGCGCGATAAGGATCTTCGTTCCAACAACAAAGAGCTAAAATTCATGATTAAATCTTTATAATAAACTAGCTGTACCCGCGCGGCTTCGCTCCCGCTCTTCCCTACTTCAGCCTACTATACCCTACTCTACCCTACTATACCCTACTCTACCCT
Source organism: Mythimna ferrago (assembly GCA_910589285.2). Classification (NCBI taxonomy): domain Eukaryota; kingdom Metazoa; phylum Arthropoda; class Insecta; order Lepidoptera; family Noctuidae; genus Mythimna; species Mythimna ferrago. The sequence goes on from OU342678.1 coordinate 30,216,796, forward strand.
ACTATACCCTACTCTACCCTACTCTACCCTACTCTACCCTACTCTACCCTACCCTACTCTACTCTACCCTACTCTACCCTACTCTACCCTACTCTACCCTACTCTACCCTACTCTACCCTACTCTACCCTACTCTACCCTACTCTACCTTACTCTACCCTACTCTACCCTACTCTACCCTACTCTACCCTACTCTACCCTACCCTACTCTACTCTACCCTACTCTACCCTCCTCTACCTTACTCTACCCTACACTACCCTATACTACCCTGCACTACCCTAATTTTCATTTTTTTTTCCATAAGAACCTTCTCCTCATAATAACGAACACAACAAAAAAAAAATTAGCGAAATCGGTCCAGGCGTTGTTGAGTTATGCGCTTACCAACACATTTTGCGATTCATTTTTATATTATAAGATACGTCAAAAATGAGGCAGGGTTAACACTCGAGTTAAGACAGTGCAAGTGTATCCCGGCCAGTACCACACCACTCTCCTCCAGCTACTGAGCGAGTTAGTGTCGCCAGATGAGGATTTCAAAATATACACTACTCTTAAATTTTACCAGGGTATGAGATACCCTGGCTCATGTTCACCGATTTGAGGACACTGTTCAGATGGAGTGCAACAAGGTTTGAAACCTCTTTTGCTTCTGGGATTAGCACCTTGTCAGCATTAGTGGAGGATAAGTGGGCATATCTTAAGGAAAACGTGACCTGTGCAGATCTAGTCTTGTTAATTTTGATTCTTTAGGGACCTAATTATTCTGAGATGTTATGTGGACAGATTTGAAATAAGTGGCTGGTGATGGATTTTCGTGTTCAGCTAGGGCGGCCATATCATTGTTAACCTTTCGAATATCGTAATTAGAGACAAGATAGAAAGATAATGAGAGAGCGAACGCCGGTGGTAGCATAGAGTTCCTATCACTACTCCTTTCGTCACAAGAAGATTGAGCTGTCATTATAATGTGCTTTTTTTTTCAAGCATTAATCTGTTGCTCTCCTAAGGCAGTGGGTAAAGGAAAGGGTATTTCAAAAATGTGATGTAGCCACAAAGTGGTAAAGACTTGATTTGGAAAAATTCAAGTAGCAAAATCTATTTATGGTACTTAATGGGAATAATGATTATAGCAATAATGAAGGAACATAAATTCGGAAAAAAAAAAATGTTACTTGGTAAGTCACTAATTAATATGTTTATTAATAAACAGGTGTACACAGGAGCAGGCATCAGCACGGCCGCGGACATCCCCGACTACCGCGGGCCGCACGGCGTGTGGACGCGGTTGCAGCGCGGCGAAACTGTCGGGTGAGTACACGCACCCACTCGAACACAGTGTGCCACTCGGCACAGAGGCGGAGCCCTGACCGCGGCCGTGTGTTGCAGGCGGGTGGAGGTGTCACGAGCGCAGCCCACCTTCACACACATGGCGCTCACGGCGCTGTGGGCTCGCGGTGCGCTCAAGTTCGTGGTGTCGCAGAACTGCGACGGGCTGCACCTGCGCGCCGGCCTGCCGCGCCGCGCTTTGGCCGAGCTGCACGGCGACATGTTCGCGGAGCTGTGCGCGCCGTGTCGCCGCGTCTACTTGCGCGCCTTTGACACCACGGAGCGCACGGCGCGCCACGCGCACGGCACACGTCGCCTGTGTCACGCGTGCGGCCAGGAGCTGCGCGACTCCATCGTGCACTTCGGCGAGCGCGGGCGCGCCGCCTGGCCGCTCAACTGGGCCGGAGCGCTGCGTCATGCCGCGCGCGCCGACGTGGTGCTGTGCCTGGGCTCCAGCCTCAAGGTGCTGCGCCGCTACCCGCGCCTGTGGCGCATGCAGAGCGCGCCGCGTGCGCGCCCCGCGCTCTACATTGTCAACCTGCAGTGGACGCCCAAGGACTCGGTGGCGGCGCTCAAGATCAACGCGCGCTGTGACGTCGTCATGCAGCAGGTGGCGCGGCGCCTGCGTCTGCGCGTGCCGCGCTACCGCGGCGCGCTGGACCCGGTGCTGGCGCACGCCGAGCCGCTGGCCGAGCCTGAGCTGCACACCACGCGTCGCCCGCCGCTCGTGGCGCCGCGCTCGCCGCCCGTGACCGCCGACCACTGGGAGCCGTCGTCGCCCTCGGCCTCCGATTCGGACGAGGAGCTGCCGCTGCGCCACCTGGCGGCGCGCTTGCGCGGCCCGCGCGCGCTCTCGCCCGCCGCGCGCTCGCCCAGCCCGCCCGGGGACGCGCCGGACAGGCTGCTTGCTTTGGACTCGACGGATCGCTTGCACTCCTTTCAGGTAAGCGTGTAAATAACGCGCAAAGCTTAGCGTGACTTTTAAAATTGATCAAATTTTTTATCTTTTGATTAAAATTGTTTCAATAGATAGATAGATTAATTTAAATATGGTCTATTAACTAAAATCTTCACATTGTTTGCTATACATACTATTTTAGTGCTTAGATGGGCACCTTTACAACTTTAGGCAGATAATCATGAATCCGATTGTGTGGCTACAGGCAGGCTCTTCTTTTTCATATCCAGGTGAGCATGCAGGCCGGCGAGGCCACGATCCTGCTGCGCGCGGAGCACGCTCGTCCCGGGCCGGGCGCGGCCACGTTCCCGGCGCGCGCACGCTCGCCGCGCTGCCGCACCGCGGACTTGCGCCGCTTCCGCATGGCGCGCCGCCCGCCCGAGCCGCCCAACGGGCTGGCGCACGACGACGGCGCCGCCGAGCTGGGCTCGCGGCTGCGGCGCCTGTTAGAGTGCGAGACGGAGCCCAAAGCCGAGCCCAAGGTCGAGCCCAAGGCCGAGCCCAAGGAGTCGCCGAGCTCGGGGTCGTCGAGCGGCGCGGAGGGCGCGGGCTCGCTGGCGGCCGCCATCATCCGGCGCGCCGTGCTGCTGTGCCGCGCGTCGCTGTACCCGGGCCTGCACACCATCATCGCGCCGCCGCCCGCGCCCGCGCCGCCCGAGTGCGCGTGGTGCGCGCGGCACTTCGCGGCGCGGCGCTGCCTGTGGTACGGGCCCGCGCGCGCGCCGGCGCTGACGGCTCGCGCGTGGCGGCGCGCGCGCGGGCGGCGCTACCTGTGCGCGTGCTGCGGCGCGCAGGACGCGCCCGCGCGCGCGCCCGACGCGCTGGACGACGGCGGCTGGTACGGCAAGGGCTACCGCAAGGGGCGGCGCCGGCGCCGGTAGCGAGAGCCTGGCGTCGCCGACGCCGAGCCGCCCTAGTGTGCAGCTGCAGCAGCAGCAGTTCATAAACTTTATTTATTATGAAACGTACTGCAGTGTGTCTACCTTATGAGATCAAACCGTAACTCGATACATATGATCGTTGACAGAGAGCGGCTAAATGATTATAAACAAAACGTTTAAATGGTTGTGATGTAAGTGCTTATTTAAGTAAGGCGTGTGGTGTGCGCGAGCTGGCGAGCAGCGCCGAGAGGTGTAGTCGTGCTCTGTGGACCAACGAGAACGTTGTCGCCCAACATTGTGTGTCTCGGTCGTTCGCTATTCCATTCTTAAAGATTATAACAATGAAGATACGTTTGAATAGCACACATGATACAAAAGTATGCGTGTAGCTTGCATTTTATATAACTTTCAAGACGTAACAAAGGTCAATCGGCTTGCGAGCTGCGCACGCGTCAGCTAAAACTTTGTGATTAATTGTAGTTTATTGTGACGACGAGCACGTGTGAACGTTCTAGGGACAACATCTCAATCTAAGAAGTCACAAAAATATTTTAGTTTAAAATGAGCTGTCGAATAAAAATTTTAGCTTTTGGACTGAAATGTGTCTAATGTTATTGTGGATATAATTGTAAATTGAACGCAACACAGTCTAATATAATAAATGCGCTGAGAGTAAAAGGGACGTGTCTTGTTTATTTGATTTCGTATTGTAAATGTTCACTGTGTTTCGGTCGATCGGTAATTTCGTGTCGTAGTACAGCGGCTCCCTGGCACGAAGACCCGCACGGGCACACGAGCTCAAGGACACGCGAGTGCACGGGCGCACGAGCGCTAGGTCACGTGAGCGCTAGGGCACACGAGCACTAGGACTCGTGAGCGCTAGGGCACGCTAGGGCACACGAGCACTAGGGCTCGTGAGCGCACGGTCGCACTCGGTTTGGGTGACATGTTGTTCACAATGTATAATAAGTTTTCTTTAACGAATATAAATAATGGTCTAATTTAATAGTGAAATATTAAGTGTATAATGTCGAATATTGTGTGAATGTTGATTGAAATGTAAAATTATAATGAATTGTAAACAAATAAATTTGATCAAATTGCAATGTGTCTAATTTAAAAGTAGCAAGGCTAGCCGTGTCTGTAGCAAGATGGTCAGTGGTGCGGCGAGATCCTCAACCCGTCCTCGTCACATACTTCATGTGGCCAGAGCAACTACACAAAAAAATCCAATTGTGTGGCTTAGCAAAGGCAAAAACTGCATGTTTCATGATTTTTGTCCTTCAAAAGGAATATACACCGCTAAATTTTAATCGTTTTAATCCCGTGGAGGGTCGATCCGGTACATGAAACACTATCGATTTGTAAAATTAAAATTAAAAAAATAAAGTACCTTTTTTAGGGTTCCGTAGTCAACTAGGAACCCTTATAGTTTCGCCATGTCTGTCTGTCCGTCTGTCTGTCTGTCTGTCCGTCCTCGCTTAATCTCTGTGACCGTTAGCACTAGAAAGCTGAAATTTGGTACCAATATGTATATCAATTACGCCGACAAAGTGGTAAAATAAAAATTGGAAAAAAATGTTTTATTAGGGTAGCCCCCCTATATGTAAAGTGGGAAGTGATTTTTTTTTTTATTTCAACCCTAACGTGTGATATATCGTTGGATAGGTATTTAAAAATGCATAGGGGTTTACTAAAATCATTTTTTGATAATGTCAATAATTTCGGAAATAATCGCACCAAAATTAAAAAACAATGTGTCCCCCCCCCCTCTAACTTTTGAACCATAAGTTTAGAAAATATGAAAAAAAACCTGAAAAGTAGAACTTTATAAGTACTTTCTAGGAAAATCATTTTGAACTTGATGGAAAGAACAGTTTTTGTACAAAAAAGACAAAAAGGTAAAAAATAATTTCTGGACTAAGTTTGTAGTATAATCGTATATGCAAGCATTTTTTTAAACTCATAAGTGGGTACACTTATTGTGACGGACGGGAAACTACGGAACCCTACACTGAGCGTGGCCCGACACGCTCTTGGCCGGTTTTTTTTCAAAACTCGTATTAATTTACGCATGTACGAAATTAATTTCTTTAAGAAAACGTCAGCTGAGCGAGTTCGATGACACGTAGGTAGTGGTCGGCGTTGCGTACAAACTACCTACAGGTCATTGGACTCGCTCAGTTGACGTTTAATAATACGAGATTTGAAAAAAAGGTACTTTATTTTTTAATTTTATCTTTACAAATCGATAGTGTTTCATGTACCGGATCGACCCTCCACGGGATTTTTTTTTTTATAATGGATAGGCTCGCGTTTGACCACAATCTCACCTGATGGTAAGCGATGATGTGGCCGACGATGGAGCACGCTTGCCTAGAAGCAATCTATTCACTCTTGACTTAAAGACCCCTAGGTTATAGCTATCAGGAAACACAGACTCCGGCAGGGAATTCCATTCCTTAGCTGTACGCATAATGAATGTACTCCCAAAACGCTTTGTACGTATAGGTGGGATGTCCACCATGTACCGGTGGCGCAACGCCGTACGTCTTGTGGTCCGATGATGGAACGGACTTGGCGGAATTAAATTGTGTAACTCTAGAGCACACTCCCCGAAGTGTAAACGATAGAAAACAGACAGGCTGGCAACTCGGCGTCGATGCTCAAGACTTTGAAGTTTTGACTTCACAAGAGCATCATTGCCTATGATCTTCTTGGCACGCTTTTCAATAGACTCTAGTGCATCTAGCTGGTATTTGGCTGACCCATCCCAAAGATGAGAGCAGTACTCCATACACGATCGAACTTGCGCTTGATAGAGGTTGAGCAGCTGTTCCGGCGTGAAATACCGTCTCACCTTTGCTAAGATCCCCAATTTTTTGGCAGCTAGTTGGGCTTTTGCCTCGATGTAGGAGCCGAAATTAAGGGTAGACGATAGCGTTACCCCAAGAAGTTCAAGGTGGTCGGTAATTGGCACGGCTACACCCCGGAAAGATGGAGCCGGGTGGAATTGGCTCCGTTTAGCGGAGAAAAGACACGCCTGGGTTTTCGTCGCATTGAACTTTGACTTGACATTATATAAACGGTGTACCTATATGGTTACGTTACTTTGGGTATCTGCAACTCGGAAAAATATAAAAAAAGTCCATTTCGTCAGTTTTTTTTTTTAAATATTGGTTAAGATTTTCACCAAAAACTACATGGAAATAATCAATAGACAGTTTAAAATTTGTAATTTTTGCTCTTTTTCAGGGTTCCGTACCTACCTCAAAAGGAAAAAACGGATCCCATATAGGATCATTTTGTTGTCCGTCCGTCTATCTGTCTGTCCGTCTGTCAAGACCCTTTATTTCGAGAACGCGTGGAGGTATCGAGTTGAAATTAAAACCATATACTCAGGTCTGCGGTCCCTTGAAGCTGTGAAAAAATTATTGTGTAAGTGTAAAAACGGCGTATCTGCCTGCTTAACATTTGCAGTTCGTTAGCTCCGTGATACTCAAATCTATTAACCCCTCGAGCGTCGATTGTAAAATATAATACAGTTGCCCAGATTAGACAATTAATATTAAATAGAAGAATATCTTTAGTCTAAAAAAAAACAATAGAATACAATTTACACAAGTCAAGTAAAAAATATTTTATTTCACATAGGCCTACATGGGCACTTACAAAACGTCAGAAGCTAGTGCACGGTTCCAAATTGGTCGTTTCCTATGGAGAAGAACCGGCAAGAAACTCCATGGTTACTCTTTTTAAAAAAAACCGGCCAAGTGCGAGTCGGACTCGCCCATGGAGGGTTCCGTAGCAGCAAGTAACATAATATAAAAGTTCTTGTAGTTCGTTGTAGCTTTGATCGATGTTTTAATAATAGTGTATTTTTTTTAGATTTATGACTTATTCAAAAAAAACTACTTACTAGATCTCGTTCAAACCAATTTTCGTTGGTAGTTTACATGTCAATGTAAATCATATATTTTTTTTAGTTTTATCTTTCTCTTATTTTAGAAGTTACAGGGGGGGGGGGATACACATTTTACCACTTTGGAAGTGTCTCTCGCGTAAACTACTTATTCAATTTAAAAAAAAATGATATTAAAAACCTCAATATCATTTTTGAAGACCTATCCATAGATACCCCACACGTTTGGGTTTGATGAAAAAAAAATTTTTGAGTTTCAGTTCTAAGTATGGGGACCCCCAAAATTTATTGCTCTTTTTCTATTTTTGTGTGAAAACCTTAAAGCGGTTCACAGAATACATCTACTTACTAAGTTTCAACAGTATAGCTCTTATAGTTTCGGAAAAAAGTGGCTGTGACATACGGACGGACAGACAGACATGACGAATCTATAAGGGTTCCGTTTTTTGCCATTTGGCTACGGAACCCTAAAAAGTGGTTGGTATGACAATATTGATAGATATTATGTAAGAACAGTGTAGACCAGTCAAATATTGTACACAAAAGCACAATAAAAATTATCTTAATAAAAAACAAAGAAAATTAAAAAAAAAGTAAGTAGTAATAGGAAGTAGTCTAAGAGTTCGTGGAGTATACAGTGTTCTCACGTTCACATTACAAAAAGAGGCTATATAAAAAAAAAGAAATCAGGAATAATATAATAATTACCAATAAAATGTTAACCAATTAGGTAATAACACATTTAAGACAGATGAAATGTAAATAAAAAAAAATAAAAAAAATATTGCAAAAGCAATGTGTCAGAGAAAAAAAAATGTATATATAATTATTAAAACAAAGGTGGAGCAGTTAATAGACAAAATATTGATGATTTACCAGGGGGCCACATGTGCAGAGGTAGTCATTGCTAAACAAGCGCGTCTTCGACATAGTCTTTAACCTTGTAATATGCTTTTTCGGTTAGGACACGCTTGATATGAGATTTGAATTTTCCCTCACTAAGTTCAGTTACCGCCTTTGGTAGCTTATTACAAAAGCGAATGCTGTTTACTAAGAATGACTTGCTAGTCTTAGCTAGTCTCCATTTGGGTAAGACAATTTCGTGTTTACTACGTGTATTTTTGTTGTGAAAATCGCTTCTAATTATAAAGAGTTTTTACGAACATAAAAAATGCCTTCCAAGATGTAAAGAGAAGGCAGAGTAAGTATATTGATTTCTTTGAATTTATTTCTGAGGGACTCGCGAGGGCCCATTTTATAAATAGCCAGCTTTAGTTTTATCATGCCCGGTTGTGATTGTGACATGACTGAATTATAACGATAAATGATCTTTATTTTGCAAGTAGGTTTTATAAAAACACTTTTACAAGTCAATTTTTTTTTTGTCAATTAACGTTAGATGAGGCCGGTGTTTCCTAACTGACTACCCTGAGAAGAAACACCGAAACAAACTCAGGGGTCAAAGTCTCTTTTAAAGTCCATACAGCAAAACATGTAATGGTCAAATCATATGAGAACCGTGCAGATTGAGCCTGAGATGGTCTTTTGAAGAAAGAACCACACAGTTCTAAGTGGACCTGTCCAGTCAGTGCAAGCATTAGTCAGTATGCGTGTAGCTCAACTCAGGACTACTAAGGAGCTCAACGACTTGACGAACAATGCCAAAGAAAGGACATTTGGGTAGGCCACATGAAATACTCAAAACTGCCAGACATCATGTGAAAAGAAAAGGAAAGAGTAATCCACATAGTTCTCACATTCACAATAATAAAATTTACAAAAGTGTAAATATTGCAAATTGTAAAAAAAAAGTATATAAATAAAAATTCAGTAAAATAGTAAAAATAAACATGTCATAATTGTAAAAAAATAATAAAATATATATATATATACAATTTCATAATTGTAAAACAACAACAATCGTCAAAAAAAAAAGGCAGTTAAAACAAAAAAACATTCAAATGATAACAATTATAGTGAGTAGGTATTGGAGCAGGTCAATCCCAAGCCGTTTTATCCTCGAGATACTCTTTTACAGTATAAAAAGACTTTTGGCAAAGTTTTCGCTTTAAAGCTGTTTTGAATTTATTAATGCTAAGTTCTTAAATAGGACTGGGAAGCTTATTATAAAAATGTATACTTTGGCATCTAAATGAGCGTCCTATTTTTTTGAGCCTGGTTGCAGGAACCACTAACTTGTGTTTGTTCCTAGTATTAACGTTATGAATATCACTGTATTTTTTAAACATGTTTTTATTTTTATGAACATACAAAATATTGTCATAGATATGCTGAGATGGCACAGTCAAAATATTAATATTTTTAAATTTATCTCTGAGGGAGTATCTGGGACTTAATTTATAAATTGAACGAATGGCCCTTTTCTGCAAAACAAAAATCGTTTGGATATCGGCGGCATTTCCCCATAATAGAATACCGTACGACATGACACTATGAAAATAACTGAAGTAAACTAAACGGGCTGTCTCTAAGTCAGTTAGATTTCGAATTTGCCTAACAGCGTAGGCGGCAGAGCTAAGTTTTTTCGACAACTTATCTATGTGAGGGCCCCACTGAAGCTTAGCATCAAGAGTTATACCCAAGAACACTGTAGTGTCTTCAGGACTCAATTCTTTACCTTTTATTAGCACACTAGTTTCTACCTGCCTTACGTGAGGCATCGTAAATTTAACAAATTTGGTTTTCTTTTCATTAAGGAGCAGGTTATTGACATTAAACCAGTGTACTATTTTTGAAAGGGCGTTATTTATGTCATCAGTAACCGGCTGCTGACGTTTAAGCTTAAACAAAAGCGAAGTGTCGTCTGCAAACAAAACTATATCATGGTTATCCTTTATGAGGTATGGCAAGTCATTTATATAAATAAGAAATAAAAATGGACCAAGAATCGAGCCCTGGGGCATACCCATTGATACTACAGACCCGGGTGATCTTTTTCCGTTTACATCAACTCTCTGAATCCTATCACTCAAATAAGAAGTAAGAAGATCCAGAGAGGAATTCCGGATCCCGTAATGGTGTAGTTTCCTGATTAATGTTTCATGGAGAACGCAATCGAAAGCCTTGGACAAATCACAAAAAATGCCCAAGACATCGCATTTGTCTTCCCATGCATTATAAATATGGCCTAAAAGTTCAACCCCGGCATCGGTTGTTGAACGACCCCTTGTAAAACCGAACTGTTTATTATGTAACAACTTATGTCTATTAAAAAATATTTGTAATTGATGTAAAATTTTACTAAAGGTGGGTAGCACTGAAATAGGTCTATAATTTGTGGGGTCAGATGTACTACACGTTTTAAACAATGGTATTATTTTACTATACTTCATTAAATCAGGAAACTCGCCACGATCAATACAATTATTAAAAATAAGTGCTAAACTAGGAGCTACAACATTTATAATGGACTTTACAACATCCACAGAATTTCCCCATAAATCTGTGGTCTTTTTCACATTCAAAGTGTTAAAGGTTTTAATTATATCCACATATGTCACATGTTCGAAATTAAAATCTGAATCACAAACTTTAACATTTTCTTTAAGCAGAGACTCTGCAGCAGTGGGTGATGAGTTTTAGTAGTTACAGTACCGACACCTATTATTTTACTCTTTGACCGACAATAACAACCTCGTGTGTGGGTAATGAACTAATAACATACTACAACTTGCAACGATGATCTCATTTCGGCAAAACAGAGTAGGCGAGTGAGGCAGCAAGCGGTATCGACCCGCTGTAGCTCTGTGTTGTATATACTAACTATCGAACTAAAATAGAAGTGCGTCCGTAGTTTAGATGCGCGGGCGGCGGGGGCACCGGCCGGACGCCGCTATCTGCAGGCGCGAAGCTTCCGCGCCAGCCCACAAGCGCTGTGGCCGCTCAACACGGTGCTCTACCGTGACGCTTTGCAGTAAGTTTAAAGTAACTTACTCTGCATTCTATTTTGTTTTAAACTTGCTTGTCTGACAGAACAAGGAATAAGGTGCCAGGTGAAAAGTTCCTTTATTTGGTTATCTATTCGATTTGAGAGTCCAAGTAACGTTTGAGTGAAGTGAAGTGCCGCTGAGCATGGGTTCGCGCTGGTGGCGGCGGCGGTGCGCTGTGCGCGCTCTGCTGGCGATCGCGGCGCTGGGCGCGCTGCTGCTGCGCGCGCTGCCCGCAAGCCTCTCCTCCGCGCACCACTTGCCCGCGCACGCTCCCAGCGACGTCGCGCACCACCTCGCAGACTTCTCCAACCAGCCTGACGTGTTAGTACGATTTTTAGTACTTTTTATCCAACGACGCAGTCAATTCCAAAGTTAAGAAAAGTAGTACTCTCTACCTAACACGTCTAGTATGTAAAGTAACAGTTTGATAATGTCCGTGTTCACGTGCAGGACATCATGGTGGGTGGAGTCGGACCACAGCAACTACACGACGTGGAGCTACTCGGTGGCGTTCACGTGCGGCGGGCGCTGCACGGGGCACGCGCACGTGCGGGCGCACGACGAGCACGCGCACGTGCCGCAGCATGGGCGCGCCGCGCGCCGCCACTCCGTGCGCCTCCAGCGCCGCTCCTGCTCCGCGCTACCGCTGCTGCCCTGGCCGCAACTCTGCGGTACGTTTACATATCGATCTGTTTAACGAAATGCTGTGATTTAAATGAAACACAAACATTATTCGGATTTTGGACAGATGAGCTGGAAGTGACAGCGGTGGTGTCGGGCTCGGCGGCAGTCGGCGCGCAGCTGCAGCAGGAGTGGAGCACGCGCTGCAGCGCGCTGGGCTGGCTGAGCGGCGCTTGCGCGCGCGACCTGCAGGCCATGCATGACCGAAGCCTCCTACGCTTGCAAGCACTCCATAAGCAGCGTGCCTGAACTCTCACCGTGCCACACTCTCCAATGTCAACTTGCCGCGTGTGAATTTCAACCGCCTCGTACCGTGTATCCTACAACCTCTCATTAAGGTTACCTAAATGAGAAATCGTGGGACACCCGTTTATAATTAATTATTTTGTGTGGTGTAAAACTGTTAGTGTAAATTGGCAATAAATAAATACACAAATAAAAATAAAATAAATATTAAACGAACTTACCTGTACGTGAAGTTCTATCATAATTATACGAGCGCCGAGTCCGAAGAGAATAGTAATGTACCTACACATTTGTAGTTACGCTAGTTTTCACCACTCATGCACTTAGTTAAGAAATAGGTATTTTATATAAAAAAATATTTATCTATGGCAATTTAATTTGACATACCCACAAAACAATTTTTTTTTGTATTTGTGGGTACTTGGTCCAGCTCCGCTCTCAGACGACTATCGCCAATCATTTAGTTTAGAAAAAGGATCCTGCTGAGTAGAACGTAGTGATTATATACTATTTGCTGCTGAGGTTCATTGATGTATTTCCGAGGGGATACCTACGTCAGTGCGAAAGCCGTATCATCGAAGTTTGTTTCTTCGAAAACTTTTCAACAATATCTCTATACTGCGACGCCTTGTTAAGTCGACTTTTTGTTACTGCGATGGTTCGTTACATCGAAAAACTTCACTGCGAACGATTTTAAAGCGAAAACATCATACTGCGAAGCCTTGTTCAATGGATGTCTTGTTACTACGATAATAATTATGTTACTTAGGAATACTTAACTTTTAATTTCGTTACGATTTTCAACACCTAACGTTTGTTTTTAGAATATTTTACATATATATGTTTATAATTTTTTTTTTGATGGGAAAAATCATCCAATGACAACCCCTGGGCACGCCACAATCATGGCGGTAAGTCCTCTCTTTAAGGCGTGGCTGGAAAGACCTCACGGCGTCCTTACCGGTTCGTTCGGCAGGTTCCTGCACCGGATTCGTGCGGAAGTGACGCCCGGGTGTCGCCACTGTGCGGAACGCCCGGAGGACACGGTGCCCTGCTTGGGCGGAGTATCGCCGTGCCCTCGTGGGGGTGATCGGCGGCGGAGACCTCTCGCACCGGGCCTTGGTTGAGGCCATGGTCCGGAGCGAGGAGGAGTGGCAGGCGGTCGCCGACTTCTGCAAAGCAGTAATGCTCGCTAAGGAGGAGGCCGACCGCATCAGGCAACGGCGCTCTCGCCCGATTTCCAGCCACCGTAAGCACGGGCTTGCGGACAGTGAGCAATGGGTAGCTCGCTATCCGGCCGTCCGGTGACTGTCCGGACCAAGCCCAAGTCGTCGACGGCGCGCACTGTTCCCGCGCGCCTCAAGGAGTTGTCAGCAACAGCAGGGGCCCAGCCGGGTCGAAGCCTACTGGGGCCAGGATTATCCGAAAGGGCGCTCGAGCCCCGTTATGAAGGCTTGAAGGAACGGGATGGGTTTTTTAGTCAGTAATAGTCTGACACTATCTCCCACTCCGCCCAAGAGCGGGGGTTGTCATTGGATGATTTTTCCCATAAAAAAAAAGTTATAAACATATATATGTAAAATATTCTAAAAACAAACGTTAGGTGTTGAAAATCGTAACGAAATTAAAAGTTAAGTATTCCTAAGTAACATAATTATCATCTTAGTAACAAGACATCCATTGAACAAGGCTTCGCAGTATGATGTTTTCGCTTTAAAATCGTTCGCAGTGAAGTTTTTCGATGTAACGAACCATCGCAGTAACAAAAAGTCGACTTAACAAGGCGTCGCAGTATAGAGATATCGCAGAAAAGTTTTCGAAGAAACAAACTTCGATGATACGGCTTTCGCACTGACATAGGTATCCCATTTCCGAGACACTGTACTATTTGGGGTGTACATATACAGCACTGGGAGGGTGGGATTACTAATCTCTTCATCATCATCATCATCATTTCAGCCGATACACGTCCACTGTTGGACATAGGCCTCCCCCAAGCGTCGCCACATCGAACGTTCCTATGCGTCCCGCATCCATCGGTTTCCCGCTACCTTCACCAGGTCATCGGTCCACCTTGTAAGAGGCCTTCCAACGCTGCGTCTTCCGGTACGCGGTCGCCACTCCAGAACCTTTCGGCCCCAACGGCCATCTGTTCTGCGAGCAATGTGCCCTGCCCATTGTCACTTAAGTTTTGGCAATTCTTTGTGCTATGTCGGCAACCTTAGTTTTCCTGCAGATATCTTCATATTTTATTCGATCACGCAAGGACACCCCGAGTATAGCCCTTTCCATTGCTCTTTGGGTGACTTTAAGCCTTCTGATGAGGCCCATTGTGAGCGACCACGTTTCAGAGCCATATGTCATCACTGGCAACACGCACTGGTTAAAGGCTTTCGTTTTGAGACACTGTGGTATGTTGGACGAGAAGATACGGCGTAGCTTCCCGAACGCTGCCCAACCGAGTTGGATTCGACGGTTGACCTCTTTCTCGAAGTTAGACCTACCCAACTGGACTGTTTGTCCGAGGTAGACGTAATCGTCCACAACTTCGAGTGTAGAGTTGATAGGCGTGGGCGCTACATGGTTGTTAATCATGATTTTGGTTTTATCCATGTTCATTTTAAGACCCACTCTTAGAGAAGCTCTACTGAGGTCATTGAGCATTGTGCTGAGCTCCTCCATAGTCTCAGCCATGACTACTATGTCGTTGGCAAACCGAAGGTGAGTGATGTACTCGCCATTCCCATTAATGCCTAGTCCACTCCAGTCCAGAACCTTGAAGACATCCTCCATTGCGGCAGTGAACACTTTCGGAGAGATGACGTCTCCCTGCCTCACACCTCGCTGCAGGAGGATAGGTTTCGAGGTCTGGTCCTGGAGTCGGACTGACATGGTGGCATTTTCGTACAAACACTTCAGCACTTCGATGTACCGATAGTCCAGTAGTAGTCATTCGAGATAGTGGTGGGTCGTCGACGTTTTTACAGTCGACGAAACGAGACTGGTTTACCGTTCACGTTGAACTAGTTCATAAAACAGTTTAATTTCCGACTAGTTTACATTGTAGACTGAATAGCGTTTCGTAATCACTCGTTCAGTCGAGTCGTTGAGTCGTTCCATTCAGTTGTTCCGTTTCGTCGTATGTCGTCGACTAGAATGCGAAACCAAGTTGATGCTTACAATGTCGTTCATGCGTAAACAGGTTTATTCGTTAACTGTAAACCAGTCGAACAGTTGACGGCAAGAAAACAGTCTAAAAAAACCGTTCGTTCATTCAACGCCCACGCCTAATTCGAGATGGCGCTGCCGTCATGTAAATACTAGCTCTGTGTTTTATTAATAATAAAAAATAGAAGTTGTGCTCTTTATAACTTGATAAAAACATAAATCAGCCCAAAGAGGCTCAATACTTAAGTGATTGTGTTAAACGGGCATAAAGTTTAGAAGAAAATATGAATCAAAACAGTTTTGTGTGTACGGAAAGGTGCTAAATGTGAGGATAATAAAAACAATTCACATCACAACAAATTGACATCGAAATTGAAATTAACATTTTGCGAGGAAATTGTATGTTATATTAATTTTTATTATATTGGTTAATTTATTAATTGCTATTATGGTTTTTTGGTAAATGTTATGAATTTAATCAAATTGACATGAAATTCTTATTGTTTATTTATTATTATTATTATTTTTGACAACTTTGTCGCACTGGGTTAATTTGTTTCCTATCTGTTATTTATTTATTTGAAAGTGTCATTTATTTATTTGAAGTGAAATTGGATTTACCTTATAACTATGAAATTAAAATTGTAATTAATAATTTTGACTACACTATCGCATTGGATTCGTCTGTAATGATAGGTGTATGTAAGTCTAATAAATAAATAAATAAATAAATAAAATTCCAAGTGTAAACATCGTGGAATGTGCTTCTCAATCATCATCTTCCTGCCCTAGTCCCGTTTTATTTGGGGTCGGCGCAACACGTGGAATGTGCTTCTCAATACACAGAAAAATATATGACAGCACGACTTTGTGAAATAAATTCCTATTAATTGAAGAAAATTAGAAAAAGAAAGTAAAGATTCCGTTTTTTATTCAAACGTCAATGACAATAACTTAGCTAGCAGTGAATTCTGAATAGTGCCATCTAGTTAAGTCGATTAAGTCTATTTCGGACTTCCACAAGCAGTGACATCTATTATTAAATACAAAAACTAGGGTAAGTGCTCCAGTGAATGAACACTTAAGCGATTTTCGAACTTCAAAAAATAATTAAACTATGTTAACTCTAAGGTATACGGTCCAAATCTATATTTTGTTAATGTAAATATATTAAATAATTGTTTTTAAGTTAGATTTACGATATAACCTGAATACATTTTTAGATATTTAGCAATAAATTGAAAAATACCCTAAAACCCCAGTGAATGAACGAAAATTTCTAGTGAATGAACAGAGTAAATCCAGTAAATGAACACAATTTTTGTTTGTGTAATAGTTCAAAAAATCTTTGTTTTTGTAACATATTTAGCCCCAGAAAAAGTTAAAAAACGAACATATGTCCTCTGCCTCTAAATCTATTACAAACATTATTAAATAAAAGTAAAAGCCTTCAAATCATCAAGTCATCGGTCCACCTTGTGGAACGCCTACCGATGCTGCGTATTCCAGTATACGGTAGCCACTCGCTCTAGCCCACGAAAGGTTCCATTTCAGCTTTATCGACCATCTGTTCTACAAACAATGTTGCCCTTGCCCTTTCAGGCTATGTCGGGAACTTTAGTTCTCTTGTGGATATCTTCGTTCCTGATTCGATCACGCACAGAAATTCCGAGCATAGCCCTCTCCTTTGTCTTTTGAGTGACTTTAAGCCTTCTGATGAGGCCAATTGTGAGTGACCACGTTTTAGAACCATGTAGGTAAAAAACGTATATGTACGGTAAATGTAATTGTCTACAATTTACGAGTTTAGAGTCTCTGATCTTGCTATGAGCGGGTTCTAAATGGTTGTTTACCAAGACTTTGGTTTTGTCCATATTTATCTTGAGACCCAGTATTTTTGAAGCTCTACTCGTTTTATCAAATTTTGTTCTGTGGCCCTCCATAGCCTCAGCTATGACCATTAGGTATATCGTCGGTAAATTGAAGGTGAGTGATATACTCGTCATTGACATTAATGCCTATCTCTCTCCGATCTAGGTCCTTGAAGACCCGTGAATAGTTTCTGAAAAATGACGCCTCTCTGTCTCACAGCCCGCAGCAGAAGGATAAGTTTGGAGGTTTCTGAAGTCGGACTGACATGGTGGCATTTTCGTACAAATACTTCAGTACTTCGATGTACCGCTATAGTCAACCTGGCATCGTTGACTTGGGGAATACTGCGATACAGCCCAAGATTCGATCAAATCAAAGGCTTTCTCGTAGTCCACAAACGCTAAGCAGAGAGGCAAATTATACTTCTCGATCTTCTATATAACCTGCTGTAGTGCATGTATGTGGTCTACGGTGCTGAAACCTTTTCCATCCTGAGGCTAGAAATCGCCAAACCTGCGCGAGAATCAATTCGTGAAGATTCCGGAAAACGGCTTGTAGACATGGCTCAGATGTGGATGTATGAATAATCCTTAAACAAGGCATTGTCGCTCTTCTTAAAGTAGAGTACTACTACACTTCTGCTTCATTGTTGTGGCGATTTCCTCTTGATTATGACGTAATTGAACAGCTTCTGAAGAGCTTTAAGGATCGGTTTTCCACCCGCGTTCAGGAGTTCGGCCGTAATTCCTTCCTCACCCAATGCCTTGTGGTTTTTACGTTGCTTCAGAGCCAGCCTAGTCTCGCACGATATTTTCGGTATAGACCGAACGATAACCGACCCGAATCGATAAACGACCCAAAAGCTGGCTTGACTCGACAAGTCAAGCCAGCAGGTCGTTTCCTAGATTCGCAGTGGATAAATTAGTAATATAATTAAAATCAGTCAATGCAGCTCAGTAGGAACAATTAAATCAGTATCTTGCGTTAAAATGAGCAAGACGGAAGGTGACGGAATTAAGAGCTTCTTTTAAATTTTCTTGGGTAGGTATATCGAAACCTTTCGCATTTATTTTTATGGAAATTTATGGTGATATAAAGGTACAATAAAAGAAAAAATTATGTAACAATAAATAGATCTTAAAAGGATGATTTCTAACTGAATATATTGTGTTCATTTAATGGTTACATTATCACGACGAAAGCTAATAATTGAACATGGTGAAAAATGTTAGTTCATTCAATGGATTTTATGAACCAATAAATGAACACACCTGTCCCAATACTGGCCTAAAGATCAGAAATAGATTGTATATACGGCTCCCAAAATATGAACATTGTGGCATAAAAATAAATTACATATTTCAATAAAAATATGAAATTTGCATTTGTCCAGTGAATGAACGCCCGTTCATTCACTGGATTTCAAACGTTTTGTATTTCCAATGCTGGGACGTCGAATAATTTACATAAAAATGGCTAGAATGGCATTGTAATAGATTTCAGACATATATTATTTAACTATCTATTATTCAAATAAATAAAAAACTTATAGTGCATATTTAAATTACGGCCACAATTTGATATCAAAAATTTTATGTCTACCCCGAGTCCTAAATTCTTGCCCGAACAAAAATATTTTTATACTACACTGCTAACTTTAAACGCTTGCCGTTTTGAAACGAACAGTAACATATGAAGTGAAGATTGCCATTATAATAGAAAATAAAGCTGTAATTACGAAAAAAAATACGTCATTGGGTAGAAATATTTCAATTTCTTATTTTTTTGAAAAAACTGTGTTTTGTTCATTTACTGGGGTGTGTTCATTCACTGGAGCACTTACCCTAGAAGTCGATAAAAACAGTTCACGATGATACCAAGGCAAAAATTCAAGCAGTTTTGCAATAGTCAAGTATTTATTGTTTCATTTAATTACAAGAAAATATATACATAATAAACATAAATATAAAAAAAAATATATATATATATATATTTAAGTATGCTTAACCTAACTATACACACTAAAGGCTACTCCCTACTAAAATACGATACCACTTTCCGCCTAGCTGTTGCCCTACGCCTTGGCGCTCCTTGTTGTTCTCCTCATCGCTGTCACTGTGGCGATGCTGTCAACAGCCTCGGTCACCACGGCCTGTCATGCAGTCGAAGCGCGGGACGCATAGCGCGGCACGCGAATATTAACGACATTATCCGACGAGCCCTTGTCACCGTCGGCGTTCCGGCTGTTTTGGAACCTCATGGCCTGGCACGCGACGATGGTAAGAGACCGGACGGTATGTCTTTATTTCCATGGAAGTTGGGTAGACCTTTAGTGTGGGACGCTACCTGTGTCGACACTCTTGCGCCATCCCATCTTCCTAGTTCATCGTGCTGTGCTGGTGCTGCCGCTGCGGCTGCGGAGAACCTCAAGCGGCGGAAATATAACAACCTTGTCGGCAGTTATATTTTTGAGCCGTTTGGGGTTGAAACTCTTGGGCCGTGGGGTCCGAGTGCTCATAAACTTTATAAAGAACTGTCAAGACGCTTAGTTGACACTTCGCGTGACCCAAGGGCTGGTTTTTACCTCGGTCAGAGATTAAGCATTGCCATTCAACGTGGCAATGCCGCCAGCCTCTTGGGCACACTTCCAGTCGACAGCGATGCGGAGGAGTTTTATGACGCCATATTTTAGTAGGGAGTAGCCTTTAGTGTGTATAGTTAGGTTCAGCATACTTAAATATATATATTATTAACACAGAAGTAAAATTACGTTTTAAAAAAAATAAAGGTTTATTAACCTAAATACTAATCACATGAGTTTTATAAGAATAATTAACAAATGTAGCAATATTCCGATCAGAGGAACAGAGTCATCAATAAATCAGCAAGAAAGTAATGAAAACACAGAGATACCAGATCACATCGAACAGCTGGCGGGGAGCGTTTTCCCGCGCTTCCGCACGCAACCGAGTCCAAACCATAAAGATGGCGTGGCGCGTCCCATCGCCTGCGATAGTTTTTTTTTTTTTTGTTGCCTTTTCTGTGCAAAGGTAGTAGTATCCAACACGACCATCCTGATCATGCGTCGTCCTCGACAGCATCACAGAGGTCCGGCAAGCTTGGCATTGCTGCTCCATGAGTCTCATTAGCTGTATGAGAAAGCCCAGCGACTGTGTCTTCAGTCAGGTCGTCTGCTGTGAAACCAACAAGGAAGATTAACGTCTCTCGGAAAGCACACACATTTGCCTATTCTTTAGCTTACACCCATTTCATCTTATGTGGCCTTTTTCTTTCATTCGTCAGAGACATGAATTAACTAGCTAAGTAGTCTATGAGGTACCAAGACGTTATCTTAGTACTCCATAGAGTTCCATTCATCTCACTAAAATATCATGACTCCTGGCACCAACAGTCATACATCATGCAAGTGCTGTCATGTAGGGCGTTTATCGCCAAGAGGAGCGTCTCGTAGTCCGTCCTCTACATGACCCATCGTGTAGGGCGATTACCAAATCACCGAAAGGAACGTCTCGCAGTCCGTCCTCTACACGACAAAACACACGTTATACGGGAACAACCTCCGTTATACGTGGGTGGCAAGGCCACACTTCATGAGACCGGTCAGGTACCTCGCAGTTTACCTGACGTAGACGTCTCGCATTCCGTCTACTGTCTCACCATAAGATCTGCATCACCCTCTATAGCAATGTAGATTCCTTCAGTACACGAGCACACTCGTGCTCAACGACTGCAGCGCAGGTCTAAGGACACCACGCACCGTCCCGCAAGTCCAGAGCACCATGTACTGAGCAGCAGCTTGCATCGTCTTGCCATAGGAGCCGGTCAATAAGCGCAGCTCATATCGTCCACTTGGCAGCGTGCGTATGACCCGGTACGGCCCTCGCATCCCATGGTCCATCTTTCCAGTTGCCTGTGAAAACTTAATTACGAAAACCAAATCATTCACATTCAAGACTTTTGGTTTTTGTCGGTTTCGATTTACATAATCGTCCTAGCGAGACTGGTTTGTTTCAGTAAGTCAGTTGCGCGAGCTCGGCGTAACTATCTTTGTGCTTCACGGTTCGACTGTACACCTTCTAGAGCGACGTCACGGACCAGTGAACTGATGACGGGGGTCGCCGCATCGGTGCCCAGCAGTAGATTTAACGACGACGCCAGAGATGTCTTCTGCTTGATCATGTTGAGGGTCAGCTGGAGTCTGCACAGTGTTTCAGACCAAGCTGCCCCTTTTGTGATTGGTCCCGATTCGAAGAAGGTTAAGAACGGTTCGGGCGTACCTCTCGACCTGGCCGTTTGATTGGTGCATCTCTGGAGTAACCAAATGTACCACCGATCCTATATCTTTGACAAAATTTAAAAATTTAGCAGACTGATACTTTAAGCTCTATCTGTCACAATCATTTTTGGCACACCAAAAAATGAAACTGCGTTTGTGAACACTCTTAAAAGTTCTTCGACCTCCTGCCTATAAATCGGGTAAAGGAGCGTGTATTTAGTGAACGCATCCACGATGAGGAGAACAAACTTAAAGCCGTTCGACTCGGAAAGTGGACCTAGGACATCTGAATGTAATACAGAGAAAGGTTGATCGGGTTTTTCCCATGAAGTTATTATTTTGTTGTGAACCCTAGGCACACGTTTCTTGGAAATACAGATCAAAAAGTGTTCGAGGTACTTTTTAACGAATTGCCTGAGGCCTGGAAACCAAAAGTGCATAAGGATTAGATCCAAGGTCTAGTCATAGCCAATGTGATTGTGCACATCATGGAATACTCGTAGCAGACTAAGTCTGTGACCTCGGGGAACAAAGCAAAGAAATCGGGGTTGCTCGCCTATTGGGGTGTATCTATAATACAGCAGGTCGTTTTTCTCAACATAGCGATTAGGATCTAGATAGCCTTCTCCAAGTTTTTGGAGAAGTTCCCGTGGCTCCTCATCGGCAGCTTGTGCTATCTGAGCCCAATTGCGATGTTGAGTGATATAAAGCACTTTACGAGGAGAATTTCTGCTTAAATAATCGGCGTGTGACATTATTGCCCCTTTTCGGTACTCCATATAAAAGTGAAATCTTGAAGGTACATCCACCAGCAGGCAACTCTAGGCAGTAGATCCTTTTTACGCTCGGTGGATTTGAGTGCATTGCAGTCTGTAATTAATTTAAACTGGAGTCCAATTAGGTAGTGTCGAAAATTCTGCAACGCTCTCACAACCGCCAACTTCTCTAACTCATAAAAGTGGTATCCTACTCTTTGCGCTTTGAGTAGTCTAGCTGAAGAAAGCCACAACTCTTTTGTTACCTTTCGGGTGCGTTTGCGAAAGAATTGCGCCATAACTGATGCTGCTCGCATCAGTATTGAACCTCTGTGGGTAGACTCGGATCAAAAATAGCTAACACCGAATCATTGGTCAAGACTGACATAATTTCCTGACGCACTTTTTCCTGTTCAGAACCCCATTTGAACTGAACACCTTTTTTTTTGGTTAATTGTGAGATTGGGAACGTTTTCGTGGATTGCCCTCAATGTACTTTCGAAAGTACCAGGCCAGTCCCAAGAATATCCCTAACTTGTTTGACATTTTCTGAGGCGGGCGAGTCTATTAATGTCTGAATCTTGTGAGGGCTCGGCCTAACCTGACCTTGACTGATTATTCGGCCAAATGTTTTATTACGTCCGACGATATAATATCTCCCACATTAAGCGCGTCACTGTCTATTAAGACATCGACCGGTATGCTACGGTGCGGCGGTGGTTATGTCGTTGTTTTTTTTCTGCAGGATCCTGACAAAAATTTGCGTTATGCTTGTTCTGCTGACCTGTGGTCTTGACGATATTTCTTTAGCATAACAAACATCCTCAGTATGCCCTATCTTTTTACAGAACGAGCATGTTTGAACGTTGTTGCGTACTTTGGACACTGGCTTGGAAGCCTTGGAGTTTTTTGAGCAGTTGTGAGATAAGTGACATTGGCACTTACAGTTAAAACAGGTCTTACGCTTATTCGGGTCTGCATGTCCAGCATCGCGTTTTTGTGGTGGAGAGTAGGCAGACTAGTAACAGATTTAGTTGAGCCACCCTTAAATTGATCTGGTTTCGCAAATATGGCCAGGAAAGACACCAGATTTTCCGAAGAGAGTTTAGCATTTGCCGCCGCTGCCCGCACTTGTGCATCGTCTATTCCACGGACCACAATTTAAGTCATTAATACTTCACTAATGCCTTTGACGAAGCGTAAGCGGAGCAGCGTACGCCGCGCGTACACGACGTACGACGTGAAACAGTTAGATGTCGTATTAACTGTTTCAAAAAGTATTGTCGCATAATCTAATTTTCGAAAGAATAGTGGTTTAAACTCGCGTTTATAATTACTCCACGATCTATCTGAGAACCTATTCATTCAACCACGTTTTTGTGTCGCCCTTTAAACGTCCGGTTACGCGTGACAAGCATTCTTGGTCAACCCAGCGATTTGCTATTAGAGCGCGATCTACTTCATCGCACCAAGAGTCCACGTCATTGTTAGACGGGTCGAAGTTTAAAAGAAAACAATTAGAACGTCCTGGATTTAAGGCGAACACTCCACGGTAGGTTTGCTGTCAGTTTTGCCACGGTCAATGTTTTGATTGACGAAAAACCTACCGTTTAATTCGATGATTGACTTTTTTTTTTAGGACGGACTGACGAAAACCACCATTCAAGATTGATGGAGTTGATTGACGCTTGCATGACCGTGTAATGAACGCCTATGCAGTGGATCGCGTCTACTATAGCTTGAGCCGCGGACAACGCTGTTGATTCCGGTTGCGAATTGGCGGTAGACGTGATTTTATTTTCGATCATTTCTAGTCGGGAGAAGATTATGTCTAGCGATCGCGATTCAATACGGGTTGATCGCGGTGTATGGCTAATGTATGACGTAAGCGTTGGTATCCCGTTCGATCGTATACTAGAAGAAGTCCGTTCGCGATGGTTATGCGACTTATTTCGAAGTTTTCGCAAGCTATCTCGCGACCGATCGTGCCTACAAAGCCGCCGGTGTGATCTGCTACGTGATCTACTCCGCGAACTATGCGTGTTAGGCATATTCACACGTAAAAACAAATTCTATGTTCACTAAACAACAACAAAGCAAACAAAAAATTACAAACGTGAGTAGGTGACGACGAAGTTCCTGTGTTATGAAATTCAAGCTAGTCAGTGGGCCCAAATTGGGGTTGGATTGTAATCCCACTTCTGATATTAACACAGAAGTAAAATTACGTTTTAAAAAAAATAAAGGTTTATTAACCTAAATACTAATCACATGAGTTTTATAAGAATAATTAACAAATGTAGCAATATTCCGATCAGAGGAACAGAGTCATCAATAAATCAGCAAGAAAGTAATGAAAACACAGAGATACCAGATCACATCGAACAGCTGGCGGGGAGCGTTTTCCCGCGCTTCCGCACGCAACCGAGTCCAAACCATAAAGATGGCGTGGCGCGTCCCATCGCCTGCGATAGTTTTTTTTTTTTTTGTTGCCTTTTCTGTGCAAAGGTAGTAGTATCCAACAATATATATATTTTATTATAGTCAAGTTGGCGCATTGTGGAATTGGCCGACATCGGGTACGAATTTCACCTATGGTCTTGAGTTCGAGACCGGCCGAAAGCAAGTACTTTTTGAATATTTATTGAAAGTATGTATTATAATTAGGGGAATTATAAAACGAGCGACTAAAAAAGAAACTTAGCGACTGATGATGAGATACTGTTTTAATAACTTGAGCGGTAAAATTAGTATGTGAGCGACTAAAATAATAAGTGAGCGACTAGAAATAAAAATAAGGAATTTACGCTAGCAAATGTTTTCATCATTGTCTAATTATCTAGTCGCAGGTAGATTCATCATTTGAACTGGGTGAAATAGGTTAGGTTAGGTTTTTTTTTTTTTTTTTTTTTTTTTCGTACATATTTTACCGCAGACATGGTAGTCCGCGCAATTGTTTATATTTTTCATTTTGTTTACAGATTATTTTTCATTGTCGTGCCCTCATCTTGGACAAATATTTACTTAAAAACTAAGCTTAAAAAACTAAGGTTAAAAAGTACGCGAGTCCACCTCAGATTCTTTATTTTTTTTTATTTTTTTTTTATTTTTTTTTTTTTATTCATTTTTTTTGTGTTATAATGTACATTTTTTTTTTTTTTTTTATTCTTTATATTTCTTTTGTTATATTTTGTATTATAATATGTTTCTTAATGGCTAGTTTCACAATTATACAAATCGCTTAAGCTTTATAGTACTAAATTACTATATAAATTAAAAAGTACATTTTACATGTTACACATGACTATACATTTAAGGTTTGTAGGTAGAATTGGGGTATTAGGTTTCTATTTATTTGCTACCTAGAGTCTTCACTAACTCCATCAGGGCTTTTACGACTGCGATGTCTCGATGCTGCATGGCCGTCTTAAGGTTGTATTCGACGACCATTTTAGAAGGCGCATCCATCGCTTTCCGGGCAAAACGGCCCGTGGCATCGTCGGCGTCGTCGGTGTAATACACACAGCTGACTGTGTGTCTCGACACTGCGACAACTGCGTGGGAGATACTGTCATGGATCTGGAGCCTCCTTGACTTGGTGTTAATTATAATAACGCTGTCGCAGGTCAACCCCTGAGCTGCGTGGATGGTGAGAATGCGCGACCCTTCGCCAGACCCATAGCCTTGGTCAGCAAGAGAGGCTCTCTCTTCCTGCGTATGGACCAAGAATAAGGTGTTGTGGGCGGTTTTCGGTATGCGCGCTCCTGTGAACCTTTCCATTTTCAGAGAGTGGACCTGCGACAGCGACGTCTTGGAGGAGTATATACCGGGGTATATCTCACTTAGGGTCAGGGCTATGTCCATTGGGTTCCGATGCGTACAGAGCAACTCCTGGGTGATGCTAGCCACCAAATTCGGACGGGTGTACCTTAACTCAAATAAGTTCTCCCTGTCCAAAAATGGTAGCTGATTCACGTCTCCGATGAGAACGACCTCGCTCGCTCCAGACAACTTCACTGCCATGACTATGGCCCCAAAATGGTTCATGAGGGCTTCGTCAACCGTAAGGCGACGGCATTTCTCCTCTGGTCTGAACCCGTTGGCTAAAATTGAGGCCATAGTGCGCACCTTTGCCTTAACACGATCTCCTAATCGGTGCGCCAGCTTCTCTCTGAGATCTATAACAGCTTCGGTTGTTGTGGTCACTATGATATCGCTCTCCTCGTCAAAGTGGTTCACTATCCAGGTTGTCTTTCCGCACCCTGGGACCCCGTTTACCCACCTGATACTGGGTACCGCCCAGTGTGCTTCCGAAGCTGGCGAAACACAGGCCCCCAAAATGGATTGTGCCATTTCGAGGATCCTGTCGTCCAGCATAATTTTGGTACACTTGGCGGTAACCACTATCGGGTCGTCTGCGGGTGTTCGGAATGTAGTTTTCCCTGAGTGCTCCGTTTCCTCCACGTCCAGGGTCACAAAGCCACTCTTAGCACTATAAGCTGCCATGTACGACCCTGTCATTTCACCAGCAATGACCTGGGATTTGACGTTGTCGTACACGGCTGCTTCTGCTTCCCCGAGCAAAACCCTTAACAGACGCTCATTTTCCCAATGGAAGGTCTGCAGAATCTTTCTACAAGTCGCGAGGTTTACCTCTCTGGTTGCCCTCACGACTGCTATATACTCGAGGAATGCGCTGTGTATGTGGTCTGTGATACCCGAGTTTACAGCGAGGGTCGGTGGGCTGACTTGCCCTTTGTCGGCTCTGGTCGGTTTGGGTTTTGGTGCTGGTGTTTCTCTAGGTTTCGGTTTGAAAAACCTCATGACCGCTGACTCTTGCCGCTCTGATGGTGACGTGCGGCTGGTACTCGGGAGCAGTGCGCTGAGGAAGTTGCCTATTGCTTTGAGACGGGTTTTGGACCGGGTTCGGTCCTCTGGGCTAAAGTTTCCACCTTTGTCCCTCTTTTCTTTTTCTGCCGTTAACTTCTGCTGAGCCCTCTCAGCTCCGCTCAGGGCGATCGGGTCCTTAGTGGAGCTCATCGTGCTGCCTGTGTGGTCTCGGGGGGCTTTGAGGAAGCTTAGAGTTTCCCCCCTGTCTTCATAGACCACGACCTCATGCTGTTCTGAGGCTTTAAGACAGCCGAAACGGTCTGCGATGTCTCCTCTTTCTCCACCGACCACCATAGCATCGATGCTGATCGTGCGGGGTGCTATGCACGTATTTTCACCTGCTTCCCTAATCTTTTGGAGCAGCGAGCTGACTTGGGCAAATGGGGTCTCCACTCTCCACTCGAGTAGTGCTATTGTCTTTCCTTTGAATCGCACTAAACGGCACTTGTGAGCGGCTATCTCCACCTGCTAGGATAGGTTAGGTTAGGTTTTTTTTTTTTTTTTTTTTTTTTTTGCGTTCTCTACCCCGGACAAAATCTGGGCCTATCTCTTATCTAATACTCTTTCATACCAGTTCTCGCTTTCTTTCCTCTCGCACTTTTATCCCGCATACTATTTCTTTCTTTTGTACTTCTTCTTTTATTCTCATTTATGGGTGGGACTCCCATGTAATTCTAAGGCTTGTCTATATAATAATATGTTCCTTCTTTGTGTCTCTATACACATTTTTGTGCTTTATTTCTTCTTAGGGTTAATAATACACTAATGATTTCTTTATTTCCAACAATTTTACAATCTTACATTTACCGTATACAGTATCCTAATTATATTCTAGTTTTAAGTTACTTACATACTAAAGTACATTGTTACATGTTTTATTCTTGTTCTCCAATTTTGTATTTGAGTTTACAATTTTTACAGTTCTAGGTCTTAAGCATACTATCTTCTACATTGTTTTTATTTAATTATTTGTATACTTATAATTTTGCAGACTTTATACTTATGTTAATTTACAGGGTTTTGTATTCTATTGATACCATCATATTGGCATGATCTTACATACTAGGGTACAATCCTTTCTCTTAGTTTTATTATTTTCTTATTCTAATTATCTTCTACATTTACATTTCTTATATCTTAATTGGTCCTACTGTTTACAATATTTATTATTTTCCTTCATTTAGTTTTTTATATGCTCACTTGTATATATTTACTATATAGAGGTTGCATACTCTACCGATTATTTTGATTTCTTTTTATTACGCTCTGCACGATTTTCACACAGTATTTCAAGAACTTGTTTCTATTTTTCCCCAACATTATTTCTCCTATACTATTTATATTCAGATCGGTTTCTAATTCCTGTTCTATATTGTTCCTTTCATAAGCATGCGCAGGACAGCTTAGCAGCAAGTGTGGTACTGACTCATCAACGTTTGGGTCGCAGATACACGATGGACTCTCCTTACACTTGAATCGGTGCAAGTATTCGGAGAATCCACCGTGTCCCGTCATGACTTGAGTCAGATGCCCGTTGATCTGTAGCTTCCTGATTACCCTGTACGCCGCCACCGCATCCGGGAAAAACATTTTGGTAATAGAAGCCGTTGTGCCGGTCCTATATCTATTGTTCCATTCGTCGAGCGTTGCCGTACGGATGCAGCGCTTGACGAATGATACAGGACACAGATCGTACTCCGGCCTCTTTTTACTCGAGATGGCAGCCTCTTTTGCCAGCTGATCCACTCTCTCGTTACCCTCAATCCCTGCGTGGGCTTTAATCCAGAACAAGTTTACTATCTTGTTCTGGAGAGAAACTGCTGCCAAATTTTCTCTTGCTTCCACTGCCAGGGGATGAAGGCAACTGTGGTTTATCACTGTTATGAGGGCTGCCATTGAGTCACTATATATGCCAAAAGTGGGCGCCGCACATTTTCGGATCTCCTCGGTTGCCCTGCATATTTCCAGGAGCTCCGCCTGGTAGACCGTGCAGTAGTCTGGTAACGCCAGCTTGAGGGCACGTGTTTCGGCCTCGCTGTTCCACAAGGACAGCGCAGCACCGACACGCCCCCCAATCCTGCTTCCATCCGTAAAAATTCTTACCTCTGGTTTGGCGCTGGCGTCAACCTGCTCCCGGTCCACCAGACTTTTAAATTCCAGGTCGATACGCCTGGCAGGGTGCGGAGACTTCAGCGCGGACACTGGTCGCTCCACTTCCCTGCCCCCCAATATTGGCAGCGATACACCCCTTTTGGCCTCATACAATGAGGCCATCTCGCGAGCTCGGAGATCCAGGGGAAGCATCCCCGCCAACAAGATCGCAGAGTTAAGGGAGACGGTGCGGTATGCTTTACACATTTTTTGTGTTATTCCGCGTTGCACGACGCCCAACTGTTTTTGGATGCCCAGCTTTCCTGCCGCTGGCGCCCATACGCTGGCAGCGTACAGGATGATCGGTTCTATCGTCGCCACGTAGATAATCCTGATAATTTCGGGATTAAGTCCCCAACTTATCCTTGCCGCTCTGCATAGCTGCTTATGTACCCCGATCGCCTTCTTGCAGACGTTCCTGACATGCGTGTTGAAGGTCAACTTGTCGTCGACGGTGACACCCAGGATCTTAATTTCTTTGGACATGGCTATTTCGACCCCGCCCATGCTCAGTCGCGGGGTGTCGTACTTGAGTTTCCTAGTTATTGTCATCGCATTTGTCTTTTGCGGCGCAAATTTCAACTTGTTATTGGCGCCCCACGCCTGAACATGTTCGAGGGCGACATTTGCCTTCTGTTCTATTTCCATTGCTGTGTCCCCGTCGAAGACAAGGACTACATCGTCTGCGAACGCCTGCACGTAAAGATCTTTTGCCATCAGAGTTTTCAGGAGGGGATCCAACAGCAGGTTCCAGAAATTAGGGCCCCCAATAGAACCCTGCACGCAGCCTTTTGTCGTTTCTTTGGAGTACTCTTCACCCGCATACCTGACCCTGACCCTTCTGTCCTTTAGGTAGCTGTCGATGACTCTCCTCAGGTTCAAAGGACACTTTTCCTCAGCCAGTCGGATCTTTATTGCCGGCCACCAGGCGCTGTCGAAGGCTCCCTCTATGTCTAAGGATACTAGCACAATTATCTTCTTTAAAGTAAGTTTTCCTTTTATATGGTTCATTAGGTCATAGAGGGAGTCTTCGGTGCTTCTCTGGGGCATAAAGCCGTATTGGCGAGTACTCATCCTAGGTGTAATATTGCGATGTGGGGATGAGGAGGGGTTAAGTAAACAACATGACGTGTATTACTTTGAGAGTCAATTGTGAACTGAGACTCAACTGTACTCAGCTACAGTCCTCAACTGTCCCCTCTCCTTTAATAAGTAGTTTAAATATACATAGGTAGTACGTGACTACGTGCTAACACTAAGCTTACGGAAAACAGTATATCTACCTTAACTTAACCCTGGACACAATACGTGACATGCTGATGTGCAACATACGTGACACGATGATGAACCACATACGTGACTTCTCACCACATCACCCCTCTTAAAGAAAAAAAAAAACTAAATTAAGGTTTTTTTTTTCCCTTTTTTTTAAAACATTTTAAACTTACATTCTAACTCCTACAATACAATTTTGTTCTATTCTTATGAATTACATCTATCTTATTATCATTCTTTTTTACAATTACATTTGGTGACTCGTCTTTTATAACTTCAAATGGTCCATTATAAATACATTCTAATTTATTGCCTGTTTCGTTTTTTATTAATATCCAGTCACCTTCTTTATAATTTATTGAATTAAGGTTCTTATCATAACAATTTTTCCTCGCTAACTTACTTGCTATCAAATTTTCTTTCGCATCATTTTGAGCCCTCTGCAATCTAAACTTAAATTCTAAAGGATAATCATCAAAATTGTACAATGGTTCAACACTTTCACCTTGAAGACTACTTGGTAACCTGCAAATTTTACCGAAAACTAATTCATAAGGTGTATATTTGGTCACAGTATTAACTGTAGTGTTATATGAAAAGCACCAATATGGAATCCAAGAACTCCATGACGATGGATTATTTTCCGTCTGTATCCTTAAATACGCGCCTAAAGTTTTGTGAACATTTTCCAAAGATCCTATACTCTCATGATGATATGATGTCGACAAGATTTTATTGATGCATAAGATGTTACATAGCTCTACCATTACTTTTGAAATGAACTCAGAACCCCTATCTGTAGCAATTGTCCGCGGTATTCCATATCTCAAAACAAAATTTTCTGCCAACGCTTTCGCTACCTCATTTGCGGATTTATTCTTTAATGGATACGCCTCTACAAATTTTGTAAGCTCACACTGAAGTGTCAATATATAAACAATGCCTTTTTCGTCCCTATCAAGTGGCCCCACTATATCTAAATAAATTTTCTCAAATGATGTGGACGCAGTGGTAGTAATTGTCATTGGCTCCTTAGTATGTCTAGAATACTTTTGCTTCTTACACTTATCACATTTATTAATGTATTCCGTTACATCTTTTTAAATAGAAGACCAATAATAATACTTCTTTATATTATTCACCATTCTGCGTATACCTGCATGACCACTTGTTGGTAAAATGTGGAAATCATTCAAAATAATCCTCTTCTCATCTTCCCCTTCTACTCTCCGTAAATCCTTCACCACACACATTTTAAAATCTTTCGTATGTAGAGATTTACCACTATTTTCCTTTAAATATTGTGCCATTTTTGTAATAAATTCAACGTTATAACGATTTTTTAAAATAATAACTTCTTTTATGCCTTTCTCAATACAAAAATCTACTATGTCTTTCAACAACTCGTCCCGCGATGATGCTGATAAAGATTCATAGTTTACATAAATACTCGAGTTTCCTGGCACATACATTAAATTACGCGTCTTTGAAAATATCTTTTTATAATTTTTGTTACGTAACATTTTCTCCCATTCATTCAAACATATCTCAACGTCATTTCCTTGTTTTTTAAGAACTTCCACAATGATCAGTCCCAGACACCATGGAGTCCGTATCACAAACATTCGGCTCTCTTAACCGTTTGTACTGCGCTCTCGTCATTACGGATATAGTCTTTTCGCGTATGGTTTTCAAATCCTCGCTTGTAATCACTATCCTGGAAAGTGCATCTGCTTGTACATTTTCTTTTCCCTTAATATATTCAACCTCAAAGTCGTATTCTTCTAAACACAAACGAAACTTAGTTAACCTACTTGAAGGATCTGTCATGTTAAACAAATACAACAGCGGCCGGTGATCCGTTTTTACGAGGAACCTCCGTCCGTACAAATATGGTCTAAAATGTTTAACTGACCAAACTATTGCCAATAACTCCTTCTCCATTATAGGATAATTTAACTCACTTTTCCCTAAAGACCTACTAGCATATGCAACGGGTTTCCCGTTCCCATTACACAACACACTCCCTAAAGCATACCCCGAACTATCGGTTTGCAATATGAAAGTGTTGTTATCAGAAAAATCTGGATAATCCAACACTGGTGGATTCATTAACGCTTCCTTAAGCACCAGAAAAGACCTCTCACACTCATCGGTCCAACTAAACACGACACCTCTCTTACACAGTCTATTCATAGGTACCACTATATTAGCAAAATTTGGTATGAATTTCCTATAATAATTCACAAACGCTACGAACCTCTTTAACTCATCAACCGTCGTTGGACGCGGATAACTTTTTACGACTTCTACCTTCTCTGGATCTGGTGAAATACCTTCCGCCGAAATTACGTGTCCTAAATAAAGCACTTGCTTCTTCAAAAATTCACATTTGGATGGATTTAGCTTAAGATTCACTTTCCTCAAGCGTGAAAAAACTGATATAAGATTCCTGTTATGCTCATCCAAATTCCGTCCAAAAATAATTAGATCATCTAAATAAATCAGACATCTGTCATAATTCAATCCAGACATAGCCACAGTCATCAATCTGCTAAAAGAACTCGGACTTATCTTCAACCCCATTGGTAACCTACACATCTGATACTGCCCCTTATCAGTCGTAAAAGCAGTGTATCTCCTACTACTTTCTTCTAAAGCGCATTGATAATATGATTGCGACAAATCACAGTGACTAAAGTAAACAGCACCCGACATTGAATCTAAGATTTCAGTTATATTAGGCAAAGGGAATTTATCATCCTGTATCCTTTCGTTCAACTGCCTGTAATCTATCACCACGCGCCATTTCTTCTCCCCACTACGATTTGCTTTTTTGGGTACAACCAAAACAGGACTAGACCACTCACTAACTGTCTCCTCAATAATATTACTATCCATCATCTCCTGCACTTGCCTATCAACTTCCTTCTTCTGTACATAAGGTATCCTATATTGCCTCCTATAAACTGGAGTCACATTCTCTTTCAATCGTATTGACTGCTCATACACATTCGTGACTGATAATTTATCTCCCGGAACATGAAATATATCAGAATACTTCGCGCAAATTCGCTCAATTGACAATCGTTCCTCGGCATTCAAATAATCAAGTTTAAGCAAAGAAAATATTTCCTTAACACGCTCAACGCTCCCTTCCGGCTCCGCAAAACTACAACAATCGTAACCACTTAACGGATAAACCTCTACACCGGACATACTACACACAACTTCCTCAGAGTTTGTGTTTAAAATCCTAATGGGTATCATCCCATTCCTAGGCCTAGCCATCACACTTGCCAAAAAAACACCTTCACGCAATTCTTTCCTTACCACTATACAATCTTCTGCCCTATTAACGGGAAAATACCTAACTACTTCACAACGCGGAGGAATAGTCAACAGGTAATCATACGACTTGAGCGGCATCGAAACCTTCTGCCCCTTATTACCCTTAAGAGACAACCTATTCAATGAAAAATCTATAATACCACTATATTTCTGCAAAAAATCCTGGCCTAATATGCCTACCGACTTACATGGCAACTCATCAAATATATAAAACCTATGCAGGAATGAACATCGACCGTACTCCAAATTTAAATATACATAACCTATAGCTCGTAAACTACCTCCTACACCATTGATCACCAACTCTTCCTTAACTACTTTATAGCACAAAGCGTTATTCGTTAAAAAAGTGTTTTTTACGGCCGATATGGACGCACCCGTATCCACTAACCATTCCGTATTTACACTATCCACTAACAAATTAACCCAGTTAATGCTATCACAAGCTAAAATATGCTTAGGCACGAAAAAACTGAGTCTCACTCAGCTGACCGCCTTCATCGTTCCGTGACATTGACACTGAGCCTGAGTCAGCATCGCCCCGCGCGTGCTCAAAACACGCTACACGCCGTCGACCTTGCTGAGTCTGGCGTCCACGACGAGCATTATCGCTGCGACCGCGCATTCCACTGCTATGCCATGCCTTGACATTTTTGCGCGTACGCTCAACAGCTGTTCCATGCTGCGCGTGCCTACTCTCTACAATCTGCCACCTATGGTTATTTCCGTAATTTCTTACGCCCGATGAAAAACCACGTCTTGCGGGCCAGCGCTGGTACGTCAACACTTGCGACGACCATAGAACTATATAAACCTATGGCATCAATCAAATCTTGGGTCACCTGCTCATCGCCATTCATTTTCGGTAGCAAGCTAACCGCCGTCTTTAAAGAAAATCTTTCCGCCGCCATCTCTAACTCGATTTTGCCGATGTCTTCAAATTTTATAGTATCTACGTACAAATTTACATGAAACTATACTACTATATACTAATATGAACTTGAAACTATACTCTTAAATTTAACGTATAAGGCTTTCACATCACTAATTTTCTTATTGAAATTGTCGCCTTTCCGCCTACTAGGACCTAATTTTACAATATTTTCCCTTAACAATTTTAGTTGCACGAACAGTGACGTTAGTTCCACTTCCATTATATGCATACTACTAGCTTTTGCCCGCGACTTCGTTCGCGTGGAATAGTGACTTCCGGCAGATTTTTGGTTTTACCCACATAGTTCCACTCTTGACCAATAGATGGCGCTGTATGTCCGGAATAAATTTTATTTTTTATTTTATTTTTTGTAATAAAAACTATCCTATGTCCTTTCTCAAGTTCCAAACTATGTTTCTACCAAATTTCACACAAATCGGTTCAGTAGTTTAGGCGTGAAGCAAAGACAGACAGACAGACCGAAAGACAGACAGACAGACAGACAGACAGAGTTACTTTCGCATTTATAATATTAGTTTGGATTGTCTCTAAATTTACCGCTCGGTCAAAACACACACTTAAGCTCACGTATAGAATCACTTAATCACTTACTTCTTGACGAGGGAATGTTACTTCGTCCATATCTGGTTAGGCCATCTGCACAGCCTTGCGAACCTCCCGCTGGTTCAGCTGGTCCTCGATCCAACTGTGGTGACACCTTCTATATATCCGGACTGCCACACCAACGATGACAAGCGCCAAACATACAGCAATGAATAACAGCACCGTTTGGATGGCCGTCACCTGCTCCTGTGTAATCGCTGCGGTATTCGAACCACTCACCGCCATCTGAGCGACGACCACTTCTTCCTTTGATGTTGTGCTCCCCATGGCCCGTGACCTGATGTGACGCGAAGCTCACCGAAGCCTAGTCAACTTCTGCTGCTACGAATCCCTCGAACGGAGAACTATAACGCCGTCCAGCCTACTGGCAGGGTCGCCATGCGATGTGGGGATGAGGAGGGGTTAAGTAAACAACATGACGTGTATTACTTTGAGAGTCAATTGTGAACTGAGACTCAACTGTACTCAGCTACAGTCCTCAACTGTCCCCTCTCCTTTAATAAGTAGTTTAAATATACATAGGTAGTACGTGACTACGTGCTAACACTAAGCTTACGGAAAACAGTATATCTACCTTAACTTAACCCTGGACACAATACGTGACATGCTGATGTGCAACATACGTGACACGATGATGAACCACATACGTGACTTCTCACCACAATATAAAACCTGAGGCGAGCCATCAACATCTTTTCAAATACCTTGCCCAAAACCGGTAGGAGGCCAATGGGCCTGTATGACTTTGGTGTGGTGTAGTCTGCTTTCCCCGGTTTCCTTAGCACCACCACCGTGGCCTCCTTCCAAGACTTTGGAAAATATCCGTATTTTAGGCATTGGTTCAGAAGGGCCAGAAAGGCATCGGGTTCCCCTCCAATAGCTTGCCTGCAGATGTCCGCCGTGAGGCCGTCTATTCCCGGAGCCTTTTTAGGATTAAAGGATTCGCATGCACTTTTCAGTTCGGTCCATGTAAAAGGTGGATCTTGGGAGTTGGGTTCGTCCTGCTCATTTAATTTTACTACATCTAGACTTGCAAACATATAACTATGCAACTGCATTTGATTCAAATTTAAATCTTTTGTATGACTTCACAATGTTCTCTAAATTCAATAGGAAAATTAATGACTGCGGTATGCGCATTATCTTTCAAAATTTATTGTTAACCATAACAGAGATATCGGCGACGCAATGTGACTTTTATGTAGATGAAAAAAATTGTGAACATGAAAACTTTTTTCGTGTATAAAAATATTAATATTCTGCATCAAAATATAAATGGTCTTTTGAACAAATCTCATATGTTTACTGTCGCACTTAATGAACTTTACAATGCAGAAAAAATAATAGATGTTTTGTGTTTTTCAGAGCACAATATGATATTGTCTGATGTTAACTTATTACATATTCCTAATTTTACACTTGCTGCTCATTTCACTCGGAAATCCCGACATGGAGGTACATGTATCATGGTACGAAACGGCATTAAGTATAGACCTTTGGAGTCGGTGGGAAAGTGTTGTGTTTCTAATATAATTGAATGTTGCGCTGTAGAACTCACTGAACACAACATCATTGTGATGTGTGTCTATAGAAGCCCACATAGTAAAGACATAAAAAGTAAACTTGAGATATTTTTTAATCATTTGAATATTCTTTTAAAGTCTGTTGCATTACACAATAACAAAAAACTTATTCTATGTGGTGATTTCAATATTGATCTTTTAAAAAAGACCACATGTTTAGAGCAATTCAAGGACCTTATAACGAGTTACAATCTCAAATTTGAAATAAAAGTTCCAACAAGATTAGGCAGCGGGACTTGTATAGATAATATAATCCATAACATAAGAGGATCAAAAGGGGAAGTCTTAGAGCTTGCGGTGTCTGATCATTCGGCACAACTTTTACGTTGTCCAGTTCGGCGAACTTGTATATTAAGTCACTGGTTCTCAACTAAACGAGATTACTCAAAAGAAAATGTTCAGAAATTCATAGACAGTATCGGTGCTATTACATTTACTGATGTATACGAGGAAGTGGATCCCGCTAAAGCATTCAAATTGTTCTATGACCTGTTTAAGTTGTTATATGATTTATGCTTTCCAAATATAAAAATACGGACATCGACCAAAGAAAAAGCAAAATGGATTAGTCGTGGTATTAGAATTTGCAGTAGGAGAAAAAGAGAATTGCTATGGAAATATCGGTCATTACCAAATAAGCAAAATAAAGCAAACTTTAAAAAGCTTTCAAATCGACTGAAGAAGATTATAAATCTTACACAGAGAGCTCATAATAATCGGTATATACATTCAGCTCAAAATCTATGTAAAGCAACATGGAAAGTAATAAATAAAAAAAACAATAAATATAATTTGCCAGACGAAACCATAACAAAAATCAAAACAAATGACAAAATCTTAACTAATCCTCTTGATATTGCACAAGCTTTTAATGATTACTTTGTAGATCAAGTTAAACCAGTTGCTAATTTAGACATTAATGAAAGTAAACATAAAATCAGTAATAAATCTACCTCTATGTTTATGACACCTACAATACCACAAGATATTTATAAAATTATAATGTCGCTAAAAAACACATCTAGCACTGGGTATGACGATATAAATACAAACATTGTTAAACGTGTATCCACAATAATTGCTCCTGTGTTGAGTCATCTTATCAATATGTGCATTTTCCATGGTCACTTTCCCGATGAATTAAAATTAACCATAATAAAGCCTCTGTTCAAGAAAGACAACAGAGAAGATATGTCCTGCTACCGACCTATAGCGCTAGTACCTGTTTTTTCAAAAATATTCGAGAAAGCCATTTCTGACCAGCTTACTTCATACTTTGAAAAGAATAGCCTATTCGTAGATAACCAGAAAGGTTTTAGGAAAAACAGATCTATAGATATGGCCATCTACGATTTTTTGCATATGGTTAGCGGCAGACTGGATAAGAGACTACCGACTCTGGCGCTTTATATGGACATGTCAAAAGCTTTTGATCGCGTGGACCATAAAATATTGATTAGTAAGCTTAATGCATACGGAGTAAGAGGAAATGTATCAAAATTAATAGAATCTTTTCTTTGTAATAGGCAACAAATAACAACGATTAGAAAAATTTCAAACAAAAACCTAATAACATATAATTCTAGTAAGAGAACGGTTAATTGTGGAGTACCACAAGGTAGTGTACTCGGGCCGCCTCTTTTTGTTGTTTATATTAATGACTTTCCGACAGCATCATCATATCCTATGACAATGTTTGCAGATGACAGCACAATACTTTTTAATAGTGACGAGGTTAGCACATTAGAGTCTGAAATTAATTCTACCTTACAATCAGTTGTGCATTGGTTGCAGAACAATAATTTAGTTATAAATCTTGACAAAACAGTATTAATGAAATTTCGACAAAGACTAAACTGCAATCCGGACTTGAATATTAATTACAATGATAAAATTATTAATGAAATAAATGTGACTAAGTTTCTTGGACTAAATATAGAAAACACTTTAAAATGGAATTCACATATTGACCATGTATGCAGTAAGCTAAACCAGCATTCCTATGCCTTGCACATGTTAAGTAAAACGGCCAATCGAGCAACAGTCTTAACAGCGTATCATGGTTTGGTAGCCTCAACATTAAGATATGGAATCATATTTTGGGGAAATGCCACGGGTAAAGATATGGTATTTAAATGCCAAAAAAGGTGCATAAGAGCCATATATAATTTGCAGACAACAGACAGCTGCAAACCATTTTTTAAAAATTCGAAGATATTAACAATGCCATCAATGTACATCTATGAAACAACTATGTTCGTTAAAAGAAATCTACATAAGTTTGCTCGAGTGACTAGTCAGCGCCGTTGTGATCGGTTACAAACTGTCGGATCTTGTACTGCATTATACAGAAACAGTATTTTTGTAATGGCTCCAAGGGTCTATAATAAATTACCAAAATGTATAAGAAATGAAGATAATGTCCGCAAATTCAAAAGTAAATTGTTTTTGTTTCTAATAGACAAGACCTATTACTCTGTTGAAGAATTTTTAAATGATAGACTATGACATTACCAGCCTTTTACTATTACCATTGACATGTATTTAAAATTGATTATAATTTATTAATTTATCTATTATTAGTATTACATTTATTTGACATTATTTACTAAATATAATTTGACATTGCATTTTATGGATTTAGACGTATTACTTACATTTATTTGACATGATTTACTAAATATAATTTTACATTGCATTGTATGGATTTAGACGTATTACTTACATTTATTTGACATTATTTACTAAATATAATTTGACATTGCATTGTATGGATTTAGACGTATTACTTACATTTATTTGACATTACTTACTAAATATAATTTGACATTGCATTGTATGGATTTAGACGTATTACTTACATTTATTTGACATTACTTACTAAATATAATTTGACATTGCATTGTATGGATTTAGACGTATTACTTTCATTTATTTGACATTACTTACTAAATATAATTTGACATTGCATTGTATGGATTAAAAACATAATTTCTAAAAGACTAATATATTTGTACACCGATTTTATTGGTAGGACATAGAGCACGACTAAAATGTTTTATAAGACCTTTATTGTAATACCTATGTTCACAAATAAAGATTGATTGATTGATTGATTGATTGATTTTTCCGCCTTTGCTCTAATTTTGCGGTGATGGGTGTTGTCGGCACTTGCGAGGTCTTCTGGGTAGAAAGTTTCCGCTATTAACTTTACGGAACCCTTTGCGTCAAGTGCCTTCCCATTTTTCATCATCGGCAAGTCCTCTCCCCTTAGCGTCGTTCTCCCGATAACCCGGTAGATCCCCTCCCAAACCCCTTCCCTATCCTGTTTGCTGCAAAATTCTTTCCAGCTCTCTGTCTGGGCCCGAGCTGCCTCCTCCTCGTACTCCTTCTTCCGTTTTAAATATGCCTCGACTACTTTCTGTCTCCGGACTGGAGCAGCGCATTGTATCCTCCTTTTGTGGGTAGCGACGATCTTTTTCATTTCCGCGAGTTTCTCTGACCACCATGGCACACCAAGTTTTTCTTTAGCCTTTTTAATGGGCATTGATGCGCGGCATGATTCTTGTACTATTCTAGTGTAGTTTTCAGTTACGGTGTCTAATGAATCTGTATTATCAATTTGATCTATCTCGTTTTTATGAATCTTGTATTCTGTTTTTAATTGGGTAAATTTCTCATGAAATTTGGCCCAATTTGCCTTTTTGGTGTTAAAAATGCGCGTCGTTCTGTCTACTTGAGCCCCTTTCGCTCTCTCCAGTTTTAGACCAAAGAGTATGCCATTGTGGTCGGAGCTCGTGAGGCCCTCGTCAACTTCCCACTGTTCTACCAACTCAAGGATGTTGTCCGAGCATGCTGTTAGGTCAACATAGCTGCTGATGCGCTGTCCTCCCCTGACGGTGTCGAAAGTCGGAGTCTCCCCTGTGTTGAGGATATTCAGCCCGAGCCCACCGAGAGTCCCACACACATCTTCACCCCTGCGGTCAACCACTGCACTCCCCCACCAGGTGCTCTTCGCATTGGCGTCCCCTCCAACTAGTAGCGGTTTTGAACCGTTTGCCACACCTATTTGTCTTAGATGGTTTAAGTAAGGATCTATTGGCTTATCGGGTTCAAAATAAAAAGAGACGAGTGTGATCTCCCAAGCACTGGTTTGGATTCCCACCACGACTATGTTTGTCGTGGTGAGTTCCGGGTACTGTTTGACTTTGATGCTTTTGTCGATGACGACGATTGCCGCCTTTACCGTCCCATTTCCAACACCAGCGTCTTGGAAGACCCGCACTCCTCTCTGACACCTCATGTCTCTTGAGCCGCCAACGTATGGCTCCTGCAGAAGTGCCGCAGCAATCCCCCGCTTCTCTGCCTCCAACAGTAGCTCATTGGTAGCCAGTTTTTTCCGTTGGAGGTTAGCCTGTGCGAACTTATAAACGGTTTTTTCCCCCGGCGCGCCCTTAGCAGTATGCAGTGGTCGACCGCGCTATTGCGTCCCATTTACGGCGGACAGGGCATTCGATACTGAACGCGTTGTGCTCTTTGTTGAGCATATTTGCCCTCTCGCAGTTCCTGCAAGTCGCTATCCCTCCTGCCATCCAATCTGGGCATTCGGTTTTCATATGCGTACCCCCGCAGTGACTGCACATGTCCGCCTTCTCGGTACAATGTCTCCGCCCATGCCCGTAGCCCAGGCAGCGAGTGCATTGAATGAGTGGGGTTTGATCTTCCACCCTGATTCTTTGGAGGTCTACATGAACGTACCCTCTTTCAGTCACTCGCCGCCATACCTCCGGGGACGTGCTCAAGACTACATGCACGGAGTGAGGGTTTCTTGTCTTCCTTCTATATTTAATCGCTATTCTATCTTCCTCTTCGCGAAGGCCGCGAAAGACATCCCGGTTCTGATTTTTGAGGGCTTTGATTATGTCCTCGTCCGTATTTATTGCCAGGACATCCCTCAATATCATCATCGGGTCTCTGTTCTTCACGGCCTCTACGGTAAGGTTGATGCCATTCTTTTCTAATCTTTCTTTGACTTTATCTCTCTCGCCTTCTGTCTCAAACCCCATGACCACCTTCCGATTTTTTGCTTTTCTGACCCTTTCTACCTTTACCCAGCCTTCTTTGGCTTCTACCGCTTTTCTCACCCTCTCCAGTATCTCTTCTCCGTTCTCTGTCTCATTTTTTGAGGTGACCACGACCGAATGCAACGTATTGCGTTTTTCTAACGCTGCGTGCGTGCCCCGAGTCGCTGCCACCCTAGCGTATGAGGGTGTCTCGGTGTCTGCTTTTTGACCATCTAGTGTCCGCTTTAAATCTTCCAAACGCTTGCTGTTTTCCTCCAGCAGTTTGGAATGGGTCTCTATTTTATTCATGAGGAGGATTGTATCTTCTCTCATATTCGTTTCCGTGCATTTTCCTAAAGTCTTCCCTTGCGTCAAATATTCATTTTCTAGATGGTCGGTTTTCTGTTTTAGGCCTTCAATTTCTGTCGTGGCATCTTTTATCAGCCTGTACATCGATTCGACTGCCAGGGTGATCCCTGCCTTAATCTCTGACTTCAGGTTTCGCGATTCGCCCAATTGAGTTTTCGCCCTCTGAAGCCAGGTCCGGCCCTCTGTCACCCTGTCAGCCGAAGCGATTGGCTTCTGCGACCCACCCGTGGTATCGATAGAAGTTCGACTCTTAGTGTCTTTACCACTCTGTGGCAGTGTGACCTTTAGCGCAACCCTTGAGGAGGCTGTCGAAGTCTGCGCTTGTTTTTTCGGTGACACAGTATAAGTGGCCGATGCTGCTTCCTTTTGGTCCTTGGTCTTGCTCGCTTCCCACTCTCCAATGCTCTTCCGAACATTAGCAGTGGGTGTCGTTGACTTCGGAGACGGCCCTGCCTTCTCCTTGTCAACCGAGGAGGCGGTCTTTGGGGCAGTTTGCTTACGGGGCGTGTGTGCGAGTATCATTTTGTCACGAGGTAGATCGTCCCTTATTTTAAAATTTAAAATATATCCTTATATTAAGGTATTACCTTCCCTATCCCTGTAAATGGGGGACGGTCAATTCTAATAAATAAAAATAAAGATAAAAAGTAAATAAAAGTAAAGAAGAAGCTGAAAGTTCCAGTAATATCTCTGTAGAGAGGAGATAATAATTGGTCGAGATTATACTCTATCCCTCAAAAAGAGGGACAATGGTCTGTGCTTAATATTGTTAGAGCGATCGATAAAGTACACGCTACACTGTCTTTTATCTATTTACAGTGAAGAAGAAATTCTTAACACCAGCTTACAATTGTTTTTCGGTATTCTGAAGGTCAATTACAATGAAAAAGTTTTGAAAAAATTGAAAAAATTTTGAAAAAATTTTTCAACTCTACCTAGAGCCAAGCTCTACTACCGGAAGGAAAGCCCTCCCCGAGCCCTTCCAGATGACCCCAAACTCGGCGGGTCTACTACAAAAGGCTTCAGAGATATGGCAGTC
Source organism: Mythimna ferrago (assembly GCA_910589285.2). Classification (NCBI taxonomy): domain Eukaryota; kingdom Metazoa; phylum Arthropoda; class Insecta; order Lepidoptera; family Noctuidae; genus Mythimna; species Mythimna ferrago. The sequence continues at coordinate 30,260,134 of OU342678.1, forward strand.
CGAAATTCCAGGCAAATGCCCAGGATGGAGACCTAGAATAGTCTAACCGCCCCCTCTCCGGAACCGTTCGACCAAATACCACCGCTCTTGGGTTCTCCGGACTTGGCTCGACGAGTTCTATCCTCTCGGGCCAGTTTCAGCCTGAAAAATTTCTTCAGCAGGGATTTCGATGAAACCTCCCAGGACGGGGAGAGCAGAGCCCGCCAATGTCTTCCAAGAAAACTAGGATCCTCTACGATCCCTAGTTCGGGAGCTATCCAAGTCTAAACTTTCGCTTGACAGTTCTAGAACTGTCAAACTCCAACTTCAAACCGGTACAACTCCCGACCCCGCGGCCGCAGAACACCCGTGTTTGGGCTCTTCTGACTAGGCTTGACCCGCCCCACCGCTCTGAGTAGTTTTCAGGATCCTGAAAAATTTCAGCACCGATCCGCCTGAAAGTATGCTGACGGGATGGAGATACACTTCCCAAGTCCGAATCCGCCAACCGCTGCTCTCTACGACTACCGGGACCGGAGCTACACCTGGTCAAAGTTTGCCAATATGGCCGCCCAACTGTCAAATGCCGACTTTACGTGGCTATAACTCCGCGACCGTTCGTCGGAGAGAGACGCGGTTTCCAATTCTGTGGATCCCCTGATCCCGCCCCGCCTACAAAAGCTATTTCAGCGCTGAAAATTCTCAGGTCCCCAAAATGCCTGAAATCCTGATAAAAATCCTCTCCACTGTATCCTAATGACACCTGCGAAAATCCGGTGCTTCTAAGTTGCTCGGTTGAGGAGCTACGGAGTTCCAAACTTCTAGATCCAAAGTCCAAAATGGCTGAAATCGAGGATTTTTCGCGCAAATCTGCGTCTATTGGTCCTAGAAGGTCTGGATTTTGGTTACAGGAGTTATTTATGGCTAGTTCAGCCCTCTTATGGAGTCAAACTTATTAAAAGTTATATATTTCCTATTTAATCTTTAAAAAATCAATTAAATTCCGTATCTCCTGAACCGAAAGTCCGAAAATTCTTAAAAAATATGCAAAAAATTTGTCAATTAAAGCCTAGCAAGTATATAACATAAAATTCCTGAAAAACATAAAATGTGGGTAGTTTTCATATAAAGACCAGTTATTATAATAAAATTAAAATATCTCGGCAACCTACTGCGATAAAAATTTATTTATTTGAAAGTTAGGTTGGAGACTTTAGCGCGCAGCTAATTCATGCGAAAAAAGAGTAGGTACACGGTTTGGTTTCCGAGATTTTCTTATCTTAATAACTACGGAACCACTTAACTTAAAATTTTTCTACAGCCACCAGAGGTCTTCTCCGCTGTTGGTGCACGACGCTGAGAAGAAACGGCGCCTCTGCGACAGCTCCTTCTGCTACCACGTGCACACGTGGTTTTGAGTTTTCCTCTGTTTTCTCCTTAATTTCCTTCAGGAAAATTCCGGAAAAATTCTGACCTGTAGATCCGCTCCGTCCACACCAAATGGTGAAATAAAAATATGGGGTCGCCGCTTTAGATTTCGCAGCAAGCGAGTTTTTCTGTTTTTTGCACTTAGAAAAATATAACCTATTTAAGGTTTTTCTTGTTTTCCACTTTTCACTGCAGTCCAAAAACACTGATTTCACTGCACGGCGTGACCCGGCTCTATTCGCGTCGAATGAGACTGGATTCACAAAGATCGGATGACTTTTGACCACTTTTTCGAATTTTTTCGTGAGGAGCGATACAGAAAAGATGCTTTCTCGAGCGTGGCTAGGCTCAGACTGGTTAGGTTAGGTTAGGTTAGGTTAGGTTTTTTTTTTTTTTTTTGAGTGGCAGGAGTGTGAAATCCATCATGGACACCCAGACTACCTTGCATGAAGGCAGTCTGGGTAGTGCCGGACTCCTACCGGCTAAAAACCACTCCTGCCATGCGGAAGGCCCCTGCCACACGAGTATGCAAAGTTGTTATGATGGGCTGTAATTGGTTCAGATTTCAATTTGTACATTGTCCAATTATAATAAATAGTATAAAAATAAATAATTCAAATAATAATTAAATTTTTCATTCAGACATATTTTAAAATTTGTGGATAAAATTGAGTACATAAAATTTAAAAGTTTTTAAAATTTGTCACTTTAGTTTTCAACTACTTATTCCGTCTATTGACGGATCGTACAATCTTTACGATATATTCAAGGAACCTGGATCTGTTCCTTTTGTCAGCTATCAAAAGGCTGAGACTTTCCTTTTTTATTTTGATCTCGACCATCATCTCTAAGTCATTTCTGTGGGAGGAATATACAGGGCACTCCGTCAGCAGGTGGAGGACTGTCTCCTGCTTTTCGGAGTCGCAGGCGCACGCTGGGTTCTCCTTGCACTTGAAGCGAGTCAGGTACTCGGAGAACCCACCGTGCCCTGTTAGAGCCTGGGTCAGTTCCTGGGTCATCTTTATCTTCCGCACCGTCCTGTACGCCGCGATCGCGCACGGAAAGAACAGTTTCGTTGTGGCCGCCGTTTCCCCAGTACAATACTTCCGGTTCCATTCGCCCAGCGTTTCCATTCGGATCATACGCTTGACGAATGAAACCGGGCACTTATCGTAGTGGGGTTTCCGTTTACACCTCAGGGCAGCCTCCTTTGCGAGCGAGTCGGCTCTCTCGTTTCCCTCCAGCCCCGCGTGAGCTTTGATCCAGAACAAGGAGACGCTCTTGTTCTGGATACTACTGTGGCGGATGGCGTCCCTCGTTTCCACTGCGAGGGCGTGGAGGGCTTCGGGGTTCACAACTGTTTGGAGAGCTGCCATGGAGTCGCTGTAGATAGCGAACGCCGTCTGGTTAGGTTAGGTTAGGTTAGGTTTTTTTTTTTTTATATATGTTAAGATTACACCGCAGACATGATGGTCCGCGCCTTTGTTTGAAAAGTTTAATTATTTGTTAACAATAATATTTTTCATTGCAGTCGTGGTGCTCCCATATCGGATTCACATTTTATTATTTATACTTACTTGTTTTTATTTATACTTTTTTTTTTTCTTATTTCACTATATTGTACTTGCTTAGTCTACTCCTATAATTATTTATATATAAAATCTAAAAATATTATAAGTGCAAACTCTTTATTTTTTGCTTTTTCTATAATTTATGAAAAGGAGCGCCTTCACACCAGCGCTCGCCCAACGCAGGCGCCCGACAAACGCACGCGCAGCGTCGCAGGCGTCTAGCCGCTGCAACGCTTCCTCAGGACCGATTGAACGCCACAACAACGCGACGCCAGCGCAGCGCATACGCTCATCGAACGCCCACACCTGACAAACGCTAGCGTGAAGGCGCTCCAATACAAGTAATCTAAATCTTATGCTTAGGTGAGTCCATCTTTTTTTTTTTTTTTTTTTTTTTCTTATAAATATATTATTTAGGCATTTTTTTGTTTTTCTTTTTTTTGTTTTGATATATATATTTTTTTTTTTTTTTTTTGTTTTATTATTATTTCACAGGCATTACAATTTTTATCCATTATTTATCATATACTTTATTATACCAAGGCTGTGTATCTCCACCAAACAGCACATATCCATGCACTGCTTAATAGAAACACACAACATTGGTAGCCACTTAAACTATTTAAACTATAAACTAGAAACTTCATGGCAGCGCGAGCCGGCCGGTTTCAATCGCTTCGCTCAACTATATCTTAGAGAGCTCAGTGACCAGACGCGCTATGTTTCCCTCGGCGGAACAGTTTGTCAAACTCGCGCTGCCATGAAGTTTTACATTTCTATTTGTGTTTGCAGGGCTTAAGGCAGGGAATCCGAATAAGAGTTGGATGGGGTCTTGTTAGTGGTTGTTATTGGGGTCTTTTGATCAGGGATTTCGCTAGCCCGAGCAGAGCATCTACAACGGCTGAGTCTCGATGCTGCATGGCCGTCTTTAAGTTATAATCAACGACCGCTTTTGTCGTCGCTTCCATCGCTCTTCTTGCAAGGCGACCCGTGGCGTCATCGGTGTCATCGGAGTAATAGACACAGCTAACAGTATGTCTCGACACCGCCACCACCGCGTGGGAGATACTGTCGTGGATTTGGAGCCTCTTGGATTTTGTATTAATGATGATAACACTGTCGTAGGTCAGCCCCTGAGCTTCGTGTATGGTTAAAATTTGCGACCCTTCACCGGACCCATATCCCTGGCTCATAAGAGAAGTTTTCTCTTCTTGCGTATGAACCAGGAATAGAGTGTTTCGGGTAGTGCCCGAAATTTGCGCTCCTGTATAACCCTTCACTTGCAGGGAGTGGACCCGCGACAGCGACGACTTGGAGGAGTATATACCTGAGTATATCTCACTCAGTGTAAACGCCACATCCATTGGGTTGCGATGTGTGCAAAGTAGCTCCTGGGTGATGCCAGCCACCAGGTTTGGACGGCTATACCTTAGTTCGAATAGGTTTTCTCTGTCCAAAAATGGAAGCTGGTTTATGTCTCCGACGAGGACAAGCTCGCTTGCTCCAGACAACTTTACTGCCATAACTATGGCCCCAAAGTGGTTCATAAGAGCCTCATCTACCGTTAAACGATAGCATTTCTGGTGGCTCCTGAACCCGTTGACTAAGATTGAGGCCATAGTGCGCACCTTTGACTTTACTCGGTCTCCCAAGCGGCGCACAAGCTTTTCTCTTAGATCTCTGGCAGCTTCAGCTGTCGTGGTGGCAACGACGTCCTTCTCCTCGTCGAAGTGCTTTACCACCCAGGTTGTTTTGCCACAACCCGGTACTCCATTTATCCACTTGATAGTGGGTATCGCCCAACATTCCTGCGATGCTAACGTATCCGAAGTTCCTGCGATGGACTGTGCCATTTCAAGAATCTTATCGTCTAGCATGATTTTGGTACATTTGGCGGTAACCACTATCGGGTCATCTTCCGGTGTTTTAAATTTTATTTTGCCTGAGCGCTCCGTTTCCTCCACATCCAAGGCAACAAAACCGCACTTTGCACTGTATGCTGCCATGTACGACCCCATCATTTCCCCTTTGATGACTTGAGAATTGGTGTTGTCGTACACCGCTGCCTCTGCCTCCTCGAGCAGTACCTTCAGTAAGCCCTCTGTTTCTCTTTGGAAGGTCAGATGGATCTTTTTGCATGTCATGAGATTAACTTCTCTGGTCGCTCTCACAATTGCAACGTACTCGAGGAAGGCACTCTTAATGTGATCTGTGGTGCCCGAGTTAACTGCGAGGATCGGTGGGCTGACGTGCCCTTTATCGACTCTTGTTGGTGAGGGCTTCTGTGGAGTTGGTTCTTTTTCCTTTCTTCTGAAGAACCTCTCCACTGCTGTTTCCTGTTTTTGCGACGGCGATGCGCGGCTTGTGCTTGGGAGCATTGCACTGAGAAAAGCGCTGAAGGCTTTTAGGCGACTCCTCGATTTGACCCGATCCTCCGGGCTAGTTATTGTGTTCTGCTTCTTTGCGGCTTTTTCAGCGGCCGCCTTCAGCTGAACCCTTTCTGATCCACTTTGGATGGTCGGGCTTGTTACGAGGGTTGTTGCAGTGGCTGCTGGGCATCTTGGAGCTTTAAGGAAACTTAGAGTTTCCCCTCTGTCCTCATAGATGACCAGCTCATGATGTTCTGATGCTTTTAGACATCCATAGCGGTCTGCGACGTTTCCTCTCTCCCCTCCAACCACCATCGCATCAACACTTATGGTACGGGCCGTGATTGTCGCGTATTCTCCTGCCTCCTTGATCTTTTGAAGAAGCGCGCTCGCCTGAGCGAATGGCGTCTCCTCTCGCCACTCTAATAGTGCGATCGTCTTTTTTTTCAATCGCATTAGACGGCATCGGTGCGTGGCCACTTCTATTTCAGGCAGGGCAGCATATTTGCTGCCTTTTAAGGTTGTTTTGGAGGTGCTTCCGTTGATCAAGGCGGCAAGACCCGGTGATATGGGAATACGGGCTTTAGGTCGGCTTGAGCCTATGCAGAAACTTATGCCCAACTTTTCCTCTTCCCTGTTCATAAACAGAGCGACGCCTCGCAGTCTGACGCCAGGCAAGCCGTCTCCTCCACATGCCAGAAGCTGTGATATGAGCATGGAAGTAGGGGCTAGTTGCAAGCCGCTGTCTTCTGTTACTAACGCGTGTCCCCCTGACGTCGTCAGGGACCTTAAGTGGTTAGGTTTTTTTTTTTTTTTTTTTTTTTTTTTTATTGTGGCAGGAGTGGGAAATCCATCATGGACACCCAGACTACCTTGCAAGAAGGCAGCCTGGGTAGTGCCGGACTCCTACCGGCTAAAAACCACTCCTGCCATGCGAAAGGCCCCTGCCGTCAAGTTGCGCAGGGATTTATATGGGCTGTTGACAGAAGTTTTACTTACTTAAGATAAGCATGGTCAGTTTCTATGGAATGTAATAATATAATATTAATAAATGTTAAAATCCTTTTAATAATCATTCGTATATTAAAAACTCAATCATTAAAAATTCATGTCATTATGTCATAATATATAATTTAAAAATAGTAAATAGTCTAAAATAAATAATATTAAATAAAATAGTTCGTATTTGTTGCCGAATTTAAGTTTTATTCCTTTTGTTATTGTTAGCTGACATAACGATTCTTGTAACATATTCAATGAAGTCGCTTCTATGTTTTTTGTTGCTTATTAGGAAACTGAGATTTCTTTGGGTAATTTTTTCTCCAACTTTTATTTCCAAGTTGTATCTAGGGAAGGCATATACCGGGCAGTCCGTCAGGAGGTGAAGGACTGTCTCCTGCTTGTCGGGGTCGCAGGCACACGCCGGGTTCTCCTTGCACTTGAAGCGAGTCAGGTACTCGGAGAACCCGCCGTGGCCCGTCAGGGCTTGGGTCAGCTCCTTGGTCATCTCCATCCTTCTTATCGTCCTGTACGCGGCGATCGCACAGGGGAAAAATATCTTCGTCGTGGCCGCCGTTTCTCCTGCACAATACCTCCGGTTCCATTCGCCCAGCGTCTCCATTCGGATCATACGCTTGACGAATGAAACCGGGCATTTGTCGTAGTCGGGTTGCCGCTTCGACTTCAGGGCAGCCTCCTTCGCGAGCAAGTCGGCTCTCTCGTTGCCCTCCAGCCCCGCATGAGCTTTCACCCAGAACAGGGAGACGCTCTTGTTCTGGGCGTGAATGCAGCGGATGGCGTCTCTTGTTTCTACTGCGAGGGCATGGAGGGCTTCGGGGTTCACGACTGTCTGGAGGGCTGCCATGGAGTCGCTGTAAATAGCGAACGCCGTCTCGGTCCTTCGGAGGACTTCCTTCACTGCTTTGCAGAGGGCGAGAAGCTCGGCCTGGTAGACGGTAGAGTAAGACGGCAAAGCAAGTTTGAGGGCCTTGACCTCCGCCTGGTCGGTCCACACCGACACTGCGGCTCCGACCTTGCCCTCAATCTTGCTGCCGTCTGTAAATATTCGCACCGCATAATCGCGGTGCCCATTGGAATGTTCCTCGTCTACCAGGCATCGCAGTGCAATGGCCCTCTGCTCAGCCGGATGCGGCATCTCTAGTGCCGATACCACCCGCTCGATCTCCCGGTCTCCCAGCGCTGGGTGGGGCACCCCTCTCTTGGCCTCATACAGAGAGGCTGCCTCCTTAATCCGGAGATCAAGAGGGAGTATCCCAGCCAGCACCAGTGCTGAGTGTAGGGAGACCGTGCGGTAGGCTCGGCACAGCTTCTGCGCGAAGCTCCTCTGGACGGCGCTCAGCTTCTTTTGCCACCCGACTTTGTTGGCGGCCGGCGACCACGCGCTCGCCGCGTACAGAACGATAGGCTCCACTGCAGCCGTATAGATACAGCGGATGACCTCTGGATGGAGACCCCAACTGACCCTAGCAGCCCGCGACAGCTGCTTATAAATAGCGATGGTTCGGGAACAGACGTTTGCGACGTGAGCGTTGAACGTTAACTTGTGGTCGATGGTGAGACCGAGCAACTTTATTTCGTCCGACATGCCAATGTCTACCTCGCCCATTCTGAGACATGGGGTGTCATGCTTCAGTTTGCGCGTGACCAGCATTGCTTTCGTTTTATGCGGCGCAAACTGAAGCTTGTTCGTGACACCCCATGCTCGCACGTACTCTAGGGCGACATTGGCATCCCTCTGGACTTCAAGAGCTGTCTCACCATCGAACACAAGGACAATGTCGTCAGCAAACGCCTGGCAATAGACCCCCATTGCCTCCAGAGCCTTTAAAAGAGGATCCAGCACAAGGTTCCAAAATATGGGACCACCGATAGACCCCTGGACGCATCCCTTCTCGGTCCTGGATTCGTACTCCACTCCCGCATATCTGACCTTCACCACCCTCTCAGACAAGTAGCTGTCTATGACCCGCCTCAAGTTCACAGGACACTTTTCCTCAGCCAGTCGGACTCGTATGGCTGGCCACCATGCGCTATCGAAGGCCCCCTCAATATCCAGGGACACAATCGTGACAAGCCTCTTTGCGTTGAGTCTGCCACGAATGTGCCCCATCAGCGTATAGAGGGAGTCTTCGGTGCTTCGCTGGGGCATGAATCCGTACTGGCGAGAACTCATCCTGGGTAGCAGATATAACTTGAGTCGGGCCACGAGCAGCTTCTCGAACACCTTGCCGAGAACAGGCAAAAGCCCAATCGGCCTGTATGATTTTGGGGTGGTGTAGTCGTCTTTAGCGGGCTTGCGGAGCACGACGACGGTTGCCTCTTTCCAGGACCGTGGAAAGTATCCATGCGCCAGGCACTTGTTTACCAAGCGCAGAACTAGGTCTGGGTCTTGACGAATCATGTGGCCCCATATGTCCGCCGTCAGACCGTCTGAACCGGGGGCTTTTTTGGGGTTGAACGAGGAGACCGCTCGCTCCAGCTCGTCGAGTGTGAAGGGAGGGTCCGAAGGTTCAACTTCGTTCCCCCCGTTCACCTCTTCAGCTCGTTGCCGCACCCGTTTGTGCTCCTCGTTATCCCCCTCCGAACGGTCCTCCGGGTAGAACACCTGTGCTAGATACCTCGCCGAGGCCTCTGGGTCTAGGGTCCTGCCGTCCCTCACCATCGGCAAATCCTCCTCCCTCTTCTCCGTCCTACGGATCACCCGGTATATACCCTCCCATAGGCCTTCCCGATCTTGCTTTTCGCAGAACCCCTTCCAGCTCTCGACTTTAGCTTGGACTATTGCACGCTCGTACTCTGCCTTCTGTTTCAGGTACTCCTCAACAACCTTTGGTCTACGAACTGGCGCTGCACAGCGGATCCTCCGCTTTTTGGTGACCACTTGCCTCTTCAAGCTGGCCAGCTCATCGGACCACCACGGCACGGTTAACCTCTCTACACTTTTCTTTTTGGGTATCACGGATGTACAGGCGTCTTGCACTGCCGTTGTAAGTCCCTCGACTACCAGGTCTATTTTGTCCCTGCTGTCGATTTCATCGAACAGACTTACGGTCAAATTGTTGTTTTGCATAATTTGGCGCAGTTTCTTACGAAACTGCGCCCAATTTGCTTTCTTGGTATTGTAGATCCTGGTAGTCCGGTTTACCGTGATACCCAAAGACTTCTCGAGGTGTATACTAAACTCAATGCCGTTGTGGTCCGACCCCGTCAGGTCATCAACGACTCGCCAGCCGTCAGTCACCGTCAACATATCCGCCGTGCAGGCTGTGACATCGACGCAGCTCGTGTAACGTCTGTTACCACGAACTACGTCGAAGGTTGGAGTTTCCCCTGTGTTAAGTACCTGTAGTCCAAGTTGGTCGAGAGCTCCCAGCATTTCGTCGCCTCTGCTATTGGTCTCGCTGCTGCCCCACCAGATACTCCAGGCGTTGGCGTCTCCTCCTATGATGAGCTTATGTGGGCCGGTCTCGCTTTCCACCTTCCTGAGGCTGTCCAGGTATGGCCCTAAGGGCATGTCTGGCTCGAAGTAGAATGAGACCAGGGTAAGTATCCAGGCGCCGGTTTGGATCCCCACCACGACGATATTGTTCGTGGTGAGTTCTGGGTACTGTCTAACGGTAAGTTTTGAGTCAAAAACGGCTATTGCCGCTTTGACAGTCCCTTCTCCTTGTCCGGTGCTCTGGAAAATTCGGACTCCCCTGGTCCCACTCATCCTCTTCGCGCTGCCCACGTAGGGCTCCTGGATCAGCGCTATGGTGGCTTTGCGCTTCTCGGCCTCAAGCATAAGCTCTTGGGTTGCCAATTTTTTCCTTTGGAGATTCGCCTGAAGTATCTTGTGCGGCATTATGTTCACCGGGACCACCTTAGCAGTAGGCGACGGACGCTCGTGCCAGCCGATCCCACCTGACCCGAACAGGGCACTCAAGGTCAAACGCGTTGTGATCGGCTCTCCCCATCTTCGCCTTGACACAGTTGGGGCACTTAGGTGTTTCCGCCTTTAGCCACTGGTCACATTCTGGTCGAAGGTGTGGGCCCCCGCAGTGACTGCATAAGTCGGCAGGTTCTTTACAGAGCCGCCGACTATGCCCGTAGCCCAAACACCTCGTGCACTGGACCAGTGGCGATTGGTCATCGACGAAGACGGTCTGGAGGTCTATCCGCGCTTTCCCTTTTTCGAGCATCCTGTTCCAGACAGTAGGGGATGTGCTGACAACGATATTGCTGGTTTGGGGGTTCCGCGCATTTTTCTTGTATTTTATCGTCATTCGATCATCCTCGCCGTCGAGGCCGCGAAAGACATCCCGGTTTTGGTTCCGTAGCGCCTCCAGCACTTCCTCATCAGAGTAGATGCGGAGGACGCCACGGAAAACCAGCAATGGGTCTTTGTTTTTCACGTCCTCAACAACGAGGTGGTCTCCTGACTTTTGGATCCTCTCTTTTATCATGTTCCTGTCCTCTGCCGACCTACAGCCCATGACAATTTTGCGATCCTTCGCCTTTCGTACCGTTTCTATTTCCACTCCTCCCTCTTTGGCCTTTACTGCCTCTCTAATCTTCTGTAAGACCTCCTCTCCAGAAACCCCTTCGTCTTTGGACGTCACCACTACGGAGTGCAGCGCGGTCCTTCCTTGGGTCTGCCTTTTCGGTGGACCCGCCGCTACACTCGCGTAGGTGGCCGTCTTTTCCAACAGTTCCCCCTGCCTCTCCATCGCCTGCCGCAGCTTCTCCATCTTCTCGCTGCTCTCCTTCACCAACGTGCTGTGCTCCGCTAGTGAAGCGAGCAACGAGTCAACCTCCGGGAAGCACCTGGGCACTTCTGTCGGGGGTGTTGCCGTGATGGCTTCCTCCCTTACCATCTCAGCCCCCTTCGCATGTGCTGTGGCCGCCGCCCCTTCCTTAACCAGTTGATATAGCCTTTCCACCGACTGGGTGATCCCGGCTTTAAGGTCTGCCCTCAAATTACGCGAGTCTCCGAGGTGCGACTTCGCGCGCAGAAGGCAGTTCCGAGCCTCGGTCACCCAGTCGGCGGGTTTATTCATTTGCGACTGACTCTCTCTAAGTGGTTAGGTTAGGTTAGGTTAGGTTAGGTTAGGTTAGGTTTTTTTTTTTTTTTTTTTTTTTTAATTTGTGGCAGGAGTGGGAAATCCATCATGGTCACCCAGACTGCCTTGCAGGAAGGCAGTCTGGGTAGTGCCGGACTCCTACCGGCTAAAAACCACTCCTGCCAAGCGAAGGGCCACCCTGCCGTCAAGTTACGCAGGGTATTAAGGGCTGTAGTCTTCTTTTTTTGTTTCCAGTCTTTAGAGTATATATATTATAGTTGTATAAGTAATATTTATGTAAGAAATAATCAATTAAGTAAAATTAATAAAATCCTGATTGAATTATATTATCCATTGTAAAAATTTCGTCCTAAAATTCATTATTTAATAGTTCAAAATATGTCACGATTATAAATAGTTATCTTAAAATAATAAAATAATAATAAATAATAAAATAATAGAATTCAGATAGTGTAAGTTTGGCTTAAGATTTTCAATATAATAATTCTTAACAATGTTATGATTCCGTAGTGCGAGTAGCATTTTCAATCAGACATGGGATTTTAAATTTTCTTTGAGTCAATAAGTACAACTACTAAGTTTTATTTCGTTTATTAACTGCCTTTACGATTCTAGTAATAAACTGAATTAGACTTTCTCTTTGCTTTCTGTCGGCTATTAATACGCTGAGATTTCCTTTGTCTATTTTGTTTCCAAGCTTGGCTTCAAGTTTGTATCTAGGGAAGGCATATACCGGGCATTCCGTCAGGAGGTGGAGGACTGTCTCCTGCTTGTCGGGGTCGCAGGCGCACGCCGGGTTCTCCTTGCACTTGAAGCGAGTCAGGTACTCGGAGAACCCGCCGTGGCCTGTTAGGGCTTGGGTCAGTTCCTTGGTAATCTCCATCCTTCTTATCGTCCTGTACGCGGCGATCGCACAGGGGAAGAAGATCTTTGTCGTGGCCGCCGTTTCTCCTGCACAATACCTCCGATTCCATTCGCCCAGCGTCTCCATTCGGATCATACGCTTGACGAATGAAACCGGGCATTTGTCATAGTCGGGTTGCCGCTTTCACTTCAGGGCAGCCTCCTTCGCGAGCAAGTCGGCTCTCTCGTTACGCTCCAGCCCCGCATGAGCTTTCACCCAGAACAAAGAGACGCTCTTGTTCTGGGCGTGAATGCAGCGGATGGCGTCTCTTGTTTCTACTGCGAGGGCATGGAGGGCTTCGGGGTTCACGACTGTCTGGAGGGCTGCCATGGAGTCGCTGTAAATAGCGAACGCCGTCTCGGTCCTTCGGAGGACTTCCTTCACTGCTTTGCAGAGGGCGAGAAGCTCGGCCTGGTAGACGGTAGAGTAAGACGGCAAAGCAAGTCTGAGGGCCTTGACCTCCGCCTGGTCGGTCCACACCGACACTGCGGCTCCGACCTTGCCCTCAATCTTGCTGCCGTCTGTGAAAATACGCACCGCATAATCGCGGTGCTCATTGTAATGTTCGGTTAGGTTAGGTTAGGTTAGGTTAGGTTAGGTTAGGTTAGGTTAGGTTAGGTTAGGTTTTTTTTTTTTTTTTTTTTTTTTTTGCGGTCTCTACCCCGGACAAAATCTGGGTCTATTTCTAGTCTAATACTCTTTCATACCAGTTCTCGCTTGCTTTCCTCTCGCACTTTTATTCCGCATACTGTTTCTTTCTATCATACATCCTCTAGCAGTCTTTTCATGGGTGGGGCTCCCATATTTTTACTGTTTTGCCTAGCTCTTTTGTGCTATGTCTAGCATTTTTCTGCTATGCCCATACATTTCGTGTTCCTTTTCGGACTAGGGTAAATGACACTCGATTGGGGTTTTTATTTCCAATAAATAATTTACAAGTTGTATACTTATGCTATTTTACATTTTATCCATATGTTTCTACATTACGTTTTTCAAATTTAACATTCAACTACTCTTATTTACTACACTATTACACTATTATTTTTACAGGTTCCGGTTTCTTACATGCTAATTTTATTATTACTACTTATTTTACTTATAAACTACTTCCAAATGACAATACTTATTGGCCTACTGCCCATATACATTTTTATTTGCTTATCTCTTTATATATATGCATTACTTATATATTATACTATATAGTGTTTGCATACTTACTGATCGGTCTTATTTCGTTTTATAACATTTTTTGCAATTTTTATACAGTAGCTCAGAAATCTTTTTCTACTTTTGCTTGCCATTATTACTCCTAAGTTTCCTTCGTTTATTTCAATATCTAACTCTTGTTCTATCTGGTTTCTTTCGTATGCATACACAGGACAGCGAATCAGTAGATGCGGTACCGACTCTGCAATATTTGGATCGCAGATGCACGATGGACTCTCCTTACACTTGAAACGATGCAGGTATTCAGAGAATCCACCGTGCCCCGTCATGATCTGAGTCAGGTTTCCATCGATCTGTAGCTTCCTGATGATCCTGTACGCCGCCACCGCATCTGGGAAAAACATTTTGGTAACAGAAGCCGTAGTTCCGGTTCTGTATCTACTGTTCCACTCGTCAAGCGCTGCCGAACGAATGCAGCGCTTCACGAATGAGACAGGACAGAGATCGTACTCCGGCTTCTTCTTGTTCAAGATGGCAGCCTCTTTAGCCAGCTGATCCACTCTTTCGTTGCCCTCAATCCCTGCGTGGGCCTTTATCCAGAACAAGTTGACAATCTTGTTCTGGAGAGAAAAGGCTGTCAAGTTTTCTCTTGCTTCCACTGCCAGGGGATGAAGGCAACTGTGGTTTTTCACTGTCATGAGGGCCGCCATCGAGTCGCTGTAGATACCAAAACTGGATGCCGCACTCTTCCGGACTTCATCAGTTGCCCTGCATATCGCCAGGAGCTCCGCCTGGTAGACCGTGCAATAGTCTGGTAACGCCAGCTTGAGGGTACGTATTTCGGCCTCGCTGTTCCACAAGGACAACGCAGCACCGACACGTCCCCCAATCTTGCTTCCGTCGGTGAAAATTCTCACCTCCGGTTTGGCACTGGCGTCAACCTGCTCCTGGTCTACCAGACTTTTGAACTCCAGGTCGATACGCCTGGCGGGGTGCGGGGACCTCAGCGCGGACGCTGGCCTCTCCATCTCCCTATCCCTCAATATTGGCAAGGACACTCCCCTTCTGGCCTCATAAAGTGAGGCCATCTCACGAGCTCGGAGATCCAGGGGGAGTATCCCCGCCAACAAGAGTACCGAGTTGAGGGAGACGGTACGGTAAGCCTTGCACATTTTTTGTGCTATCCCGCGTTGCACGACACCCAGCTGTTTTTTGATTCCCAGTTTTCCTGCCGCTGAGGCCCATACGCTGGCAGCGTACAGGATAATCGGCTCTATTGTGGCTACATATAGCGTTTTAATTACTTCGGGGTTTAGTCCCCAGCTGATCCTCGCTGCTCTGCATAGCTGTTTGTAGACCCCAATTGCTTTTGTGCAGACGTTTCTGACATGCGTGTTAAACGTCAACTTGTCGTCGACGGTGACACCCAGGATCTTCACCTCTTTGGACATAGCTATTTCAACCCCGCCCATGCTCAGTCGTGGGGTGTCGTACTTCAGTTTTCTCGTAACAGTCATCGCATTTGTTTTTTGCGGCGCAAACTTTAACTTGTTATCGACACCCCACGCCTGAACATGTTCGAGTGCAGCGTTTGCCTTAAGTTCTATATCCAATGCTGTGTCACCGTCGAAGACAAGGACAACGTCGTCCGCGAAAGCCTGCACATATACCCCTTGTTCCGTCAGACTTTTTAGGAGGGGATCCAATAGAAGGTTCCAGAAGTCCGGGCCTCCGATGGAGCCCTGTACGCAGCCTTTGTTCGTGCCTTTGGAGAATTCTTCGCCCGCATACCTAACCCTGACCCTTCTGTCCGTCAAGTAGCTGTCGATGACCCTCCTCAGGTTGAGTGGACACTTTTCCTCAGCCAGCCGGACTCTTATTGCTGGCCACCAGGCGCTATCGAAAGCTCCCTCTATGTCCAAAGATATTAGTACCACTATTTTCTTGAGGTCAAGTTTGGCCTTTATGTACTTAATTAGGTCATAGAGGGAGTCTTCGGTGCTCTTCTGGGGCATGAATCCGTACTGACGAGTACTCATCCTAGGTAAGATATAAAACCTGAGGCGAGCCATCAACATCTTCTCGAATACTTTACCCAAGACCGGAAGGAGGCCTATGGGCCTATATGATTTTGGTGTGGTGTAGTCTCTTTTCCCAGGTTTATGTAGCACCACCACTGTTGCCTCCTTCCAAGACTTCGGAAAATACCCGAGTTTTAGACACTGGTTCAGAAGCGCCAGGAAGGCATCGGGCTCCCTTCCAATGGCATGGCTGCATATATCGGCTGTGAGGCCATCTATTCCCGGAGCCTTCTTGGGATTGAAGGATTCGCAGGCAATACGCAATTCAGTCGGCGTGAAGGGTGGATCTTGCGGTTCGTCCTCCTCGTCCTTATTCACCGCTTCGGCTTTTGCCCTAATGTTCGTGTGGTGGTTGGTGTCGGTGCATTCGAGGTCTTGTGGGTAAAAGGTCTCCGCGATCAATTTCACGGAGCCTTTCGCATCAAGAACCTTACCGTCTTCCACCATAGGCACATCCACCCTTCTTTGCGTCGTCCTTCCAATGACCCTGTAGATTCCCTCCCATACCCCTTCCCTGTCCTGCTTGGTGCAGAACTCTTTCCAACTCTCGGTCTGAGCTCGAGCTACCTCCGCCTCATATTCCCTCTTTCGTTTGAGGTACTCTTCGACAACCATCGGTCTTCGGATTGGGGCAGCGCATCGCACTCTTCTTTTGTGGGTAGCGACGCTCCTCTTCATCTCAGCGAGTTTCTCCGACCACCACGGCATAGTAAGCTTATCCTTGACTTTTTTAATAGGCATTGCTCCGCGACATGCTTCCTGCGTAATTTTTGTAAAATTGTCAGTGGTATAGTCCAATAGTTGTATGCTATTAATTTTTTCTATTGTAGTTTTGTTAAATTTTGAGTCTGTTTTCAATTGGTCGAATTTCTCATAAAATTTTTGCCAATTTGCTTTTTTGGTATTGAAGATGCGCGTGGTTCTTTCAATTTGAACACCTTTCGCTCTCTCCAGCCTAAAGTCAAAGAGTATGCCATTGTGGTCAGAGCTCGTGAGGCTCTCGTCTACTCTCCAGTGTTCCGCCAGTCCCAGAATGTTATCGGAGCATGCGGTCAAGTCGACGTGACTACTGATGCGCTGACCTCCCCTGATGGTGTCGAAGGTTGGAATATCCCCTACATTGAGGATATTCAGCCCGAGCCCGCCGAGAGTTCCGCACACGTCCTCTCCCCTGCGGTCAACCACCGCGCCGCCCCACCAGGTGTTTTTCGCGTTGGCGTCCCCTCCAGCTAGAAACGGTTTTGAGCCATTAGCCGTGACTATTCGCCTCAATTGGTTAAGATAAGGCTCCACTGGCTTGTCTGGCTCGAAATAAAAGGAGGCGAGTGTGATCTCCCAAGCACTGGTTTGGATCCCCACCACGGCTATATTTTCCGTGGTGAGCTCCGGGTATTGAATGACCTTTATGTCTTTGTCAAAGACTGCAATTGCAGCTTTGACTACCCCATCTCCAGTACCAGTGTCTTGGAAGATCCGCACTCCCCTCTGGCTTTTCATATTTCTAGCGTTGCCGATATATGGTTCCTGTAAGAGCGCCACAGAAATCTTCCGTCTCTCTGCCTCCAACAACAGCTCGTTGGTCGCCAGTTTTTTCCGCTGGAGGTTCGCCTGTGCGAATTGGAGGGCGATTTTTTCCCCTGGTGCGCCCTTAGCAATATGCGGTGGTTGATCGCGCTATTGCGTCCCATTTACGGCGGACAGGGCAGTCGGAACTAAAAGCGTTATGCTCTTTGTTCAGCAGGTTTGCTCTTTCGCAGTTCCTGCAGACTGCCGTGCCCCCCGCCATCCAATCTGGGCATTCTGTTTTATGGTGAGGACCACCGCAGTGGCTGCACAAGTCCGCTTTCTCCGTACAGTGCTTTCGCCCGTGCCCGTAGGCCAGGCAGCGAGTGCACTGCATGAGTGGGGTCTGGTCTTCGACCCTAATTCTCTGTAAGTCCACATGGACGTATCCCCTCTCAGTCAATCGCCGCCACAGCCCCGGGGACGTGCTCAGCACTATGTGTACAGAGTGCGGGTTTCTTGTTTTCCTTCTATACCTCACTTCCATTCTGTCTTCCCCATCGCGGAGGCCCCGAAACACGTCCCGATTCTGATTTCTCAGGGCCTTTAGTACTTCTTCGTCTGTATTTATTGACAAGACATCCCTGAGTATCAGCATCGGGTCCTTGTTTTTCATAGCCTCCACGGTGAGGTTAGTGCAATTCCTTTCTAACCTTTCTTTCACCTGATCTCTTTCGCTCTCTGTCTCAAAACCCATCACAATCTTTCTGTTCTTGGCCTTTCTCACCCTTTCAACCTTCACCCAGCCTTCCTTTGCTTCCACTGCCTTCCTCACCCTTTCCAATACCTGCTCCCCAGTCTCCGTCTCGACTTCCGAGGTTATTACTACCGAATGCAACGTGTTCCGCCTTTCCGAAATCCCCCCCACGCTCCGGGAAGCAGCCACCTTTGCGTATGAGGGGGTTCCGGTGTGCGACTTTTGCTCCTCCAGAGCTATTCTTAACTCCTCCATGCACTTGTTACTATCCTCCAGTAATTTGGAGTGCGCATTGATTTTGTTGATGAGGAGAGCCGTTTCTTCGGTAGCTTCTCCCGTATCTTCCCTCCGTGTGTTTTGACGGGGGGGAGACACAGGTCCCTCCACTTCCACGCGGCCAGGTTTTTGTCTGAGAGCTTCCATCTCTACTGCTGCCTCTTTGATGAGCTTGTACATAGACTCAACAGCCAGAGTGATACCTGCCTTTATTTCTGACTTCAGGTTGCGCGATTCCCCCAGTTGGGTTTTTGCTCTCTGAAGCCAGGTCCGGCCTTCGGTCACTCTGTCTGCCGAGGCTACCGGCTTTTGTGAACAGCTCGAAGTCTCAATAGAGCTTCGCCGCTTGGTGTCTTTGCCCGTTTGAGGTAGTGTGACCTTAAGCGCTACTTTCGGGAGGGCCGCTGTGGGCTGCGCCTGCTTTTTTGGCGACGTGGTGAATGTGGTCGATAGTGCTGCCCTTGGATCCCTAACTTTACTACTTTCCCACTCTCCAATGCTCTTCCGAACATTTGAGGTGGGTGTCGTTTTGGGAGATGGTCCTGCCTTCTCTCTGTCGACTGGGGAGGTGGCCTTTGGTACAGCTTGCTTGCGGGGCGTGTGTGCAAGAAACATGGTGTCTCGTCAAGGGGTAGATCGTCTGATGCTAAAATGTAAGTGACGTCCCTGTATATGGGGGATAGTCGAGTCTAATTAAAGTAGGTAATAAACGCCGCACTGTCCCTGTAAACAGGGGATCGGTGGGTAGTCGAAAGGTATTGCTATCCCTGTAAAAGGGGGATGCCGTCTAATGTCAGTAAGTATGCAAGCCCTATTTTATAGGATGCAGTCACAAGGCCTAGATGCTTATGCTAAAATATAAATCCGCAATCTGGGAAAGCTTATTCAGTGAAGCTTTTCACGTGTCGCAGGCCGCTTTAATTCAACAGTTAAGAGGCGGGTGCATAAATGTTGAAAAAATTTTTCAGTCTCTATGTAGAGCTGAACTCTACGTCTAGGGAGAGAGCCCTCCCCGAGCCCTTCCAAATGACCCCAAACTCGGCGGATCTACTTCAAAGGGTTCCGGAGATATAGCTGAATGAAATATTGGGTTAAAAACCCAAGATGGCCGCCAAATTTAGGTAATTTGCGTTTTCTCCGGAACCAATCGGCCGAATACCGTCGTTCTTGGGTTCTCCGGACTCGGCTCGACGAGTTCTATCCCCCCAGACAGGTTTCAGACTGAAAAATTTCCTCAGCAGGGATTCCGATAAAACCCCGTTAGGTTGAGAGAGTAGAGACCGCCAATGTCCCCCGAGAAAACCGGGATCCTCTACGACCCCCGGTTCGGGAGTTATCCAAGTCTGAAATTTCGTCTGACAGTTCTAGAGCTGTCAAAGTCCACTTTTGACCCGGTATAACTTTCCTTCCCGCGGCCGCAGAACACCCGTGCTTGGACTCGTCTGGCTTGGCTCCACTCGCTCCACCACTCAAATTGGTTTTCAGAATCCTGAAAATTTTCAGCGCCAAATCGCCTGAAAATGTGTCAAGTGGGTTGAGATTAACTCCCCAAGCCTTAATCTGCAAACTGCAACCCTCTACGACCACTAGAACTGGAGATATCTCCAGTCAAAACTTTTCAAAATGGCCGCCCAACTGTCAGTTGCCAACTTTGAATGGCTATATCTCCGCAACCGTTCGTCGGAGAGAGATGCGGTTTCGAAGTCTGTAGGTCCCCCTACCTTCTTTATCCACTGAGGGCAGTTTCAGCGCTAAAAAATCCAAGGTCCTAAAACCGCCTGAAAGCCTGAAAATTATGTTTGTCGCGATACCCTTGTGACGCCTCCAAAAATCCGGTGATTCTACGCTTCCTAGTTTAGGAGCTACGGATGTTCAAAGTTATTAACCCTAAAGCAAAAATGGCCGAAATCAAACTTTTTTCGCGTGAATCAACGTCTAATTGTCCTAGAGAGTTGAAATTTTGGCCATAAGAGGTGATTGTGTCGTGTTGAACCTATCTATGGTGTCAGAATTGATAAATATTATGTATTTCCAGAGAAATTCATAAAAAATCTTTAAAAATCCGTATCTCCCAAGCCAAAAGTCCAAAAATTACACAAAAATATACATAAAATTTCTAAATTAGGGTCTTACAGGATTATAAAATAAAATTCTAAAAATAATAAATTTATGGTGGTTTTTTAATTAAAAACCAGTTTTTTTAAATAAATTTCAATTAAATTTGAATATCTCAGTAGCCAGCTGCGATAAAAATATAAAATAAAAAATTTCGGATAAAGGGCTCTAGCGCGCAGCTGATTATTACAAAAAATGAGTAGGTAAGCGCTGTGGTTCCCGAGATATTCAATGTCAAATTTTAAATTTTTTAATCTAAATATCTACTAAACTACTTAACTTAAAATTTTTCTTAGGGCACCAGGGGTCTTCTCTGCCGACGAGGCACGAAGCTGCGAAAGAACGGCGTCTCTGCAACTGCTCCTTCAGCTACCACGTGCACACGTGGTTTTGGATTTTTCCTGGTTTTCTCCCTGATTTCCTTCCGGAAAATTCCGGAAAGGGTCTCGGCTTGTAGGTTGATGTCGTCCGCTTACAATGGTAAGATAAAATTGGGGGGTCACCGCTTTAGTTTCCGCAGCGTAGGCACTTATGTGTACAGGAACTCAGGAAAACATAACCTATTTACGGTTTTTCCTTTTTCTCCGCTTTCCACTGCAATCCCAAAGCACTGTCTTCACTTTATGGCGTGACCCGGCTCTATTCGCGTCGACTGACACTTGAATAGTTAAAATCGGACAACTTTTGACCACTTTTTTTAATTTTTTAGGACGGAGCGACTCTAAAAACGATCCGACCGCCACGAGAGTCAGGGGGGTACTGGGTTAGGTTAGGTTAGGTTAGGTTAGGTTAGGTTAGGTTAGGTTAGGTTAGGTTAGGTTAGGTTAGGTTAGGTTAGGTTAGGTTAGGTTAGGTTAGGTTTTTTTTTTTTTTTTTTTTTTTTTTTTTTTTTTTTTTTTTTTTTTTAACATTGTCCTCCAACATTGTCAGAGCTCTTTTTCAGCGTTTTAGAAGTATTTTGTACTTTATGTCTTTTACTGAATCATAGGGATAAGTAAACCAGTGTTTAAATAGACCTGAGATAGAGATATCTTGCCTTTCACCGGTGATACATGTCTGATTTTTGCTTCATCCCGGTTTGGATACCGACTACCTTTGTCCGCTTTTTTTTTTTTTTTTTTTTTTTTTTTTTTTTTTCCTTTTGTGGTTATGGATACTTAATGTATATACTCACTATATATTTAAGTATCCAACGTTGCGTAAGCTAGCTTATTCCTATTTATGACTATTGATCCTATTTTATTACAGTATGCTATCAATTTATTCATTTTTTTACTTTGCATTATATTTGGTAGATTTTCGGCAACCAATTTTTCATCAAGTTCTTGCTCAGCCTCATACCGCTCTCTAGCTGTAATTGGGCACTCTAGTAGAACGTGTAGGACCGTCTCATCGACTCCAGGCTCACAGGCACACGATGCGTTCTCCTTACACCTGAAGCGTTTCAGGTATGCAGAGAACCCACCGTGCCCCGTGAGAATTTGTGTTGACATTCCGGTGTGCACCATTTTCCGCACTACACTGTACGCCGCAACCGCATCAGGGAAAAACAGCTTTGTTACAGAAGCTGTTGCCCCCGACTTGTATCTCCCGTTCCATTCGTCAAGCGATTTCATACGGATCTGTCGCTTGACGAATGAAACGGGACACAGATCGTAGTCCGGCCTCTTCCTCGACCCCAGGGCGGCCTCTTTAGCAAGTTGATCGGCTCGCTCGTTTCCCTCCAATCCCACGTGGGCTTTTATCCAAAACAAGGACACCCTTTTGTTTTGGAGCTTACAGCGGCGTAGGGTGTCTCTAGTTTTTACTGCCAGGGGATGGGGGGAACTTACATTGACCACCGACTGGAGAGCCGCCATAGAGTCGCTAAAGATGCCGAACGTACCTGCATTGTTTTTGAGCGCTTCACCAGCCGCTCTTTGCAGGGCCAGTAGCTCAGCCTGGTAGACGGTGCAGTAGGACGGCAACGCAAGCTTGAGGGCCTTTACTTCGGTGGAGCCATTCCATAATGATAGCGCCGCTCCGACTCTGCCCTCAATCTTGCTGCCGTCCGTGAAAATACGCACTGCAAAGTTGCTGTGGTTGCTATAATGTTCCTCGTCCACCAGGCTGCCGAAGTCCAGATTGGCTTGTTCTGCAGGGTGTGGAGCCTCTAAAGCTGGAGCCATCCGCTCGATCTCCCTGTCACCTAGCATGGGTTGGGTCACCCCCCTCTTGGCTTCAAATAGTAAGGCCGCTTCACGGATTCGAATATCGAGGGGGAGTATCCCAGCCAATAATAGAGCCGAGTTTAGAGAGACCGTGCGGTAGGCTCTACATAGCTTCTGTGCAAAGCCTCTTTGGACCACGTTTAATTGCTTAATGACCCCTTGCTTTTTCGCGGCTGGTGCCCAAGCACTTGCAGCGTACAGGAGCGTTGGCTCGACTGCTGCGTTATATATGGTGCGGATTACTTCCGGGCTTAGACCCCAGCTAACCCGAGCTGCCCTGGATAACTGCTTGTATAAAGCTATTGCTTTTTTGCAGACAACAGCTATGTGCTTGTTGAATGTCAATTTCGAGTCGATGGTGAGGCCCAGAATTTTTACGTTTTGGGACATTCCAATGTCGATCCCTCCCATGCTCAAGCGCGGCGTATCATACTTGAGCTTTCGCGTCAACACCATCGCACAGGTTTTGTGCGGCGCGAATTTCAGTTTATTTTTGATACCCCACGCTCGAACATGTTCGAGAGCGGCATTGGCTTGTCTCTCAATTTCTTCTGCCGTTTCGCCGCTGAACACCATAACGACGTCGTCCGCGAATGCTTGACTGTAATTGCCCCCAGCCTCCAGCTCTTTTAGGAGTGGGTCCAGCACCAAGTTCCAGAAAGTAGGACCTCCAATAGAACCCTGGACGCACCCTTTGCTGGTCGACTTCTTGACTTCCTCCCCGGCATACCTCACACAAACTGCTCTGTCACTAAGATAGCTGCTGACTACTCGTCTCAAATTCACCGGACACTGTTCCTCAGCCAAGCGTACTTTAATAGCAGGCCACCACGCATTATCGAATGCTCCCTCTATATCCAATGACACAAGCGTCACAACCTTCCGCTGTGCCAGTTGTGTGCGGATGTGCTGCACAAGAGTATAGAGGGAGTCTTCAGTGCTCTTTTGGGGCATAAAGCCGTATTGGCGAGTACTTATCCTTGGAAGTAGGTAGAATTTGAGCCGAGCAACCAGCATCTTCTCGTACACTTTCCCTAGTACTGGCAAAAGCCCAATCGGCCTGTACGATTTTGGTACGGTGTACGAGTCTTTACCTGGCTTTCTGAGAACAACCACTGTTGCCTCCTTCCAGATCTTCGGGAAGTAGTAGTGAGCCAGGCATTGGTTAAGGAGCGCAAGGAAAAATTCGGGGTTGCAATTTACAGCATGCAAGCAGATGTCGGCAGTAAATCCGTCTGCCCCCGGGGCTTTTTTGGGATTAAAAGACTCCATGGCTCTATCCAGCTCGCTTCGAGTAAACGGTGGGTCATGCCGTTCATCATGACTCCATCCATTTACCGTTTTTGCTAGCTCTCTAATTTGGCAATGGCTCGTGTTGTCGTCTTCCTCTTTGTCCTCGGGGTAAAAAGTGTCAGCAAGCAGCTTCACTGAGTCCTTGGCGTCCAGAGTGTTTCCTTCTCTCTCTAAAGGCAAATCTTCCTCTCTTCGTGCGACCCTTCCCATGACTCTGTATATCCCCTCCCAGACCCCCTCCCTATCCTGTTTCGTACAGAACTCCTTCCAGCTCTCTTCTATGGCCTTCTTTACAGCTGACTCATAATTTTCTTTTTCTTTCAGGTACAGCATGACAACCATCGCTCTTCGGACCGGCGCTGCGTTTCTGATCCTACGCCTCCTAGTGTTGACTAGCTTTTTCATCTCGGCGAGCTCCTGGGACCACCACGGCATTGTAAGTATTTCTGTGTTATTTTTAATGGGTATTGTGTCTCTACATGTGTCAGTTATAGCTTGTGTATATGTTTTTACTATTGTTTCCAATTGATCTTCATTATGTGTATTTGTTAAATTTGTTAAGGTTAAGTTTCTATCCAGCATGACTTGGGCTAGTTTCTCATGAAACTTTCCCCAGTCTGCTTTCTTTGTGTTGAACTTCCTTGTTGTGCGTTCTATTTTAATTCCTTTAGATTTAGTGAGATTAATTTCAAATAAAATGCCGTTATGGTCGGAGCTCGTGAGACCCTCTTCAATCCGCCAGCCAGCCACCAGGGGCAGTAAGTCCGCCGAACAGGCCGTTACGTCCACGTGACTGCTGTACCTGATTCCCCCTCTTACGGTGTCAAAGGTGGGGATGTCTCCCGTGTTTAGGATCTGAAGCTCCAATTCCATTAATTCTCCGCACATCTGCTCCCCTCTCGAGTCCTCGCTGCTGCTGCCCCACCAAGCACTTTTAGCATTGGCATCTCCTCCAATTACCAACCTGCAAGATCCCAACTCTCGCTGCACTCGTTTTAGATGCTCCAGGTATGGCTCTATGGGTTTATCGGGTTCAAAGTAGAAGGACACCAGCGTGATCGTCCAGGCTCTGGTTCGAATTCCCACCACAACGATGTTGTTTGTGGTGAGTTGCGGGTACTGTAATACGTTTAAATTTTTGTCGAAGACTACAATTGCCGCCTTTACAGTCCCTTCTCCTCCCTCAGAGCTCTGGAAGACCCTTACGCCCCGGTAGCCCTTCATCCTTCTCACCCTACCCACATAGGGCTCCTGGAGTAATGCTACGGCGAGATTGCGCTTGTCCGCTTCTAACAGCAGCTCATTGGTGGCCAGCTGACTTCGTTGCAGGTTGGCCTGGACCATTTTGTACTCGATGGTTGCGGCAGGAACGCCCTCAGCAATAAGCTACCGACAAACGCGCCAAAGCGTCCCATTTCGCCCTAATCGGACACTCACCGTCGAAGGCGTTATGGTCGGTTTTTGACATCTTAGCCAAAAGGCAGTTTCTGCACGTCGGTGTGTCCGCCGCCAGTCGGGAGGGGCAGTCGGCGCACAAGTGGGGGTCACCACAATGGATGCAGAGGTCGGCAGGTTCCATGCACAGCTTTCGACTGTGGCCGTAGCGCAGACAGCGAGTGCACTGCACCAGCGGCGACTGATCCAGTACACGCACTCTCTGCAGGTCGATGTGCACTCGACCCGCCGCCGTTAGCCTCTGCCATAGGGTTGGGGACACCTGCAGGATGACGTGGCACATATGGATGTTCCTCGTTCTACGACGGTATTTGACTGTTATCCTCACGTCCCCCGCAGGTATGTCTCCAATCAGGTGCTGGTTTTGGCGCCTCAGAGCTCCAATAACTTCGTCATCCGTGTGGCAGGAGAGAACATCTCTGATGATTATTAACGGGTCTTTGTTTTTAACTTCTTCTACTACCAGATTTCCCGCCTTCTTTATACGCTCTGACACTTTTATCATCTCTTCCCTGGTCTTAAAACCGACAATAACCTTTTGGTCCCTCGCTTTCCGCAGCCGCTCGACCCTTATACCTTCATTTCTGGCATCGACCGCCGTTCTAAGCTTCTCAATAACCCCTTCACCGGTGTCCTGATCATTGAGAGATGATACGACTACCGAGTGAAGGGACTCCTGGATTTGCTGCCTCGAACTGGCAGCGATTTCAGCAAAAGTTGGCCCGCGGCCCGCGACGTAATGGGGGGTCTGCCTGAGTTGTTCCGACAGAGCTTGTGTGTGCTGTTGGCATTCCTCCAACGCTTGATTGTGTTGTTGGAGATTCTCTATGAGCTGTTTCACTAACTCTGTCGGAACATCCACAGTTTTCGTCGGAATCCCTTGGCTCTCTTCAGTAGGGGGTTGGCACGGCTGATTTGTGCTTAATGTAATCTCGGGTGAGACTGAAAGTTTCCTTCTTTCCGACTCTTTGACGATCTCATACAAACGGTTTATGGCCCCCATAACCTCTGTTTTAATTTCCGTTTTCAAGTTGCGAGAGTTGCCCAAATGAAGCTTTGCTTTACTTAGGCAAGCTCTCGCTTCCGCGGTGAGGTTAGGGTATTTGGATTCGGGCTTATTCAGAGGACTCGCAGCGCCCCCAGAGGCCCTGCGCGTCCCCGAAGCGCTTGGTGGCTTTTGCGTAGTCGGTGGTACAGTATCAGACTTTATATTGGTGGGTGACTTGGGCTTTTGTTCCGCTCTACCGGCCTCCCATTCGCCAATACTCCGTCTCACGCTTGGAAGTGAAGTGCCTACCCTCTCCGCAGAACGCGGCGACCTCTCGGGGCCCTGAGAGCCCGAATCTTTCTTTGCCGGTGTGCGGAACATTTTGTAGGAAAGAGTGTAAGTCTAAGCTGTCAGAGGACTATACAACTATAAATCGAAAAAAAAAAAAAAAAAAAAAAAAAAAAAAAAAAAAAAAAAAAAAAAAAAAAAAAAAAATCCCTGTAAAGGGGGGATCTGTAAACAGTAATAAAAGTTAATCAAAATGGATGAACTTATGGGAAATTACATGTGTCAATATAATGATTAGCTGTCCCTCAGCAGTAGGTGTCAGAAAAGACAGAAGACCTCAAAAAAGGCGTCAAAAGGTGTGAAATCCTCAAAGAGGCGTCACTTAAAAACTGTCAAAAGATGCCTCAATAAAGGCAGATAAAAGGGACTTACGAATATATATCGGGTCGTCACGTTATGTCCCGTCGTACTATAGCATAAAAATTTTTCCGAATTCCTCTTACTTAAGATAAGGGTGGGTGGGCGGGCGGAAAATTTGAAGTTTTTGCGGTTTTTTACTGTCGGGTGTAAAATTTTCCTATGGGACGCAAATTTTTTAGGGTCGGAGCGCACAGGCGACGCGCTGGCCCGTGTTTTGAGACTACTTTGGTCACGATCGGACCACAAAAACGGGAGTTATTATCAGATAAGTGTCAATTTTTTAATAAAAAAAGTCAATATTTTGCGAAAATCGAAAAATTTTCTTCTAGGAAATGTCTAATCTGATTTGTTTTTTGCAGGAATCCTGTAGAGCGAGCAGAGGCGCGTACGACGGCACCCTCAGAACCGACCTACGTCAACCAGGGATCGAGATATAAAATTTTGAAGAAATGAAAATTTGGAAAAATGGTTTTTCTTGAATAAAAAGTTTCCCTGTGAAAATCTTTGAATTATTTTACCAGGATCGTATAGGTCTCGCAGAGACGCGTCCAAAAACGTATAATAGTACCCTGTAGCTAGTATATATAGGTTAGGAATCAGATCGGTTAGGTTAGGTTAGGTTAGGTTAGGTTAGGTTAGGTTAGGTTAGGTTAGGTTAGGTTAGGTTAGGTTTTTTTTTTTTTTTTTTTTTTTATGTTAAGATTACACCGCAGACATGATGGTCCGCGCCTTTGTTTGAAAAGTTTAATTATTTGTTAACAATAATATTTTTCATTGCAGTCGTGGTGCTCCCATATCGGATACACATTTTATTATTTATACTTGTTTTTATTTATCATTTTTTTTTTTTTTTTTTTTTTTTTTTTTTTCTTATTTCACTATATTGTACTTGCTTAGTCTACTCCTATAATTATTTCTATATAAAATCTAAAAATATTATAAGTGCAAACTCTTTATTTTTTGCTTTTTCTATAATTTATGAAAAGGAGCGCCTTCACACCAGCGCTCGCCCAACGCAGGCGCCCGACAAATGCACGCGCAGCGTCGCAGGCGTCTAGCCGCTGCAACGCTTCCTCAGGACCGATTGAACGCCACAACAATGCGACGCCAGCGCAGCGCATACGCTCATCGAACGCCCACACCTGACAAACGCTAGCGTGAAGGCGCTCCAATACAAGTAATCTAAATCTTATGCTTAGGTGAGTCCATCTTTTTTTTTTTTTTTTTTTTTTTTTTTTTTTTTTTTTTTTTTTTTTTTTTTCTTATAAATATATTATTTAGGCATTTTTTTGTTTTTCTTTTTTTTGTTTTGATATTTTTTTTTTTTTTTGTTTTATTATTATTTCACAGGCATTACAATTTTTATCTATTATTTATCATATACTTTATTATACCAAGGCCGTGTATCTCCACCAAACAGCACATATCCATGCACTGCTTAATAGAAACACACAACATTGGTAGCCACTTAAACTATTTAAACTATAAACTAGAACTTCATGGCAGCGCGAGCCGGCCGGTTTCAATCGCTTCGCTCAACTATATCTTAGAGAGCTCTGTGACCAGACGCGCTATGTTTCCCTCGGCAGAACAGTTTGTCAAACTCGCGCTGCCATGAAGTTTTACATTTCTATTTGTGTTTGCAGGGCTTAAGGCAGGGAATCCGAATAAGAGTTGGATGGGGTCTTGTTAGTGGTTGTTATTGGGGTCTTTTGATCAGGGATTTCGCTAGCCCGAGCAGAGCATCTACAACGGCTGAGTCTCGATGCTGCATGGCCGTCTTTAAGTTATAATCAACGACCGCTTTTGTCGTCGCTTCCATCGCTCTTCTTGCAAGGCGACCCGTGGCGTCATCGGTGTCATCGGAGTAATAGACACAGCTAACAGTATGTCTCGACACCGCCACCACCGCGTGGGAGATACTGTCGTGGATTTGGAGCCTCCTGGATTTTGTATTAATGATGATAACACTGTCGTAGGTCAGCCCCTGAGCTTCGTGTATGGTTAAAATTTGCGACCCTTCACCGGACCCATATCCCTGGCTCATAAGAGAAGTTTTCTCTTCTTGCGTATGAACCAGGAATAGAGTGTTTCGGGTAGTGCCCGAAATTTGCGCTCCTGTATAACCCTTCACTTGCAGGGAGTGGACCCGCGACAGCGACGACTTGGAGGAGTATATACCTGAGTATATCTCACTCAGTGTAAACGCCACATCCATTGGGTTGCGATGTGTGCAAAGTAGCTCCTGGGTGATGCCAGCCACCAGGTTTGGACGGCTATACCTTAGTTCGAATAGGTTTTCTCTGTCCAAAAATGGAAGCTGGTTTATGTCTCCGACGAGGACAAGCTCGCTTGCTCCAGACAACTTTACTGCCATAACTATGGCCCCAAAGTGGTTCATAAGAGCCTCATCTACCGTTAAACGATAGCATTTCTGGTGGCTCCTGAACCCGTTGACTAAGATTGAGGCCATAGTGCGCACCTTTGACTTTACTCGGTCTCCCAAGCGGCGCACAAGCTTTTCTCTTAGATCTCTGGCAGCTTCAGCTGTCGTGGTGGCAACGACGTCCTTCTCCTCGTCGAAGTGCTTTACCACCCAGGTTGTTTTGCCACAACCCGGTACTCCATTTATCCACTTGATAGTGGGTATCGCCCAACATTCCTGCGATGCTAACGTATCCGAAGTTCCTGCGATGGACTGTGCCATTTCAAGAATCTTATCGTCTAGCATGATTTTGGTACATTTGGCGGTAACCACTATCGGGTCATCTTCCGGTGTTTTAAATTTTATTTTGCCTGAGCGCTCCGTTTCCTCCACATCCAAGGCAACAAAACCGCACTTTGCACTGTATGCTGCCATGTACGACCCCATCATTTCCCCTTTGATGACTTGAGAATTGGTGTTGTCGTACACCGCTGCCTCTGCCTCCTCGAGCAGTACCTTCAGTAAGCCCTCTGTTTCTCTTTGGAAGGTCAGATGGATCTTTTTGCATGTCATGAGATTAACTTCTCTGGTCGCTCTCACAATTGCAACGTACTCGAGGAAGGCACTCTTAATGTGATCTGTGGTGCCCGAGTTAACTGCGAGGATCGGTGGGCTGACGTGCCCTTTATCGGCTCTTGTTGGTGAGGGCTTCTGTGGAGTTGGTTCTTTTTCCTTTCTTCTGAAGAACCTCTCCACTGCTGTTTCCTGTTTTTGCGACGGCGATGCGCGGCTTGTGCTTGGGAGCATTGCACTGAGAAAAGCGCTGAAGGCTTTTAGGCGACTCCTCGATTTGGCCCGATCCTCCGGGCTAGTTATTGTGTTCTGCTTCTTTGCGGCTTTTTCAGCGGCCGCCTTCAGCTGAACCCTTTCTGATCCACTTTGGATGGTCGGGCTTGTTACGAGGGTTGTTGCAGTGGCTGCTGGGCATCTTGGAGCTTTAAGGAAACTTAGAGTTTCCCCTCTGTCCTCATAGATGACCAGCTCATGATATTCTGATGCTTTTAGACATCCATAGCGGTCTGCGACGTTTCCTCTCTCCCCTCCAACCACCATCGCATCAACACTTATGGTACGGGCCGTGATTATCGCGTATTCTCCTGCCTCCTTGATCTTTTGAAGCAGCGCGCTCGCCTGAGCGAATGGCGTCTCCTCTCGCCACTCTAATAGTGCGATCGTCTTTTTTTTCAATCGCATTAGACGGCATCGGTGCGTGGCCACTTCTATTTCAGGCAGGGCAGCATATTTGCTACCTTTTAAGGTTGTTTTGGAGGTGCTTCCGTTGATCAAGGCGGCAAGACCCGGTGATATGGGAATACGGGCTTTAGGTCGGCTTGAGCCTATGCAGAAACTTATTCCCAACTTTTCCTCTTCCCTGTTCATAAACAGAGCGACGCCTCGCAGTCTGACGCCAGGCGAGCCGTCTCCTCCACATGCCAGAAGCTGTGATATGAGCATGGAAGTAGGGGCTAGTTGCAAGCCGCTGTCTTCTGTTACTGTCGGTACTGGTTGTTGGTTTATGTGTGTGACCTGTGTTGTATGTGTGAGTGCTGTGTGTGTTGTGTTTTGAATGTTTGCTGATTGTGTGGTAGTTGCAGTGTTTGCTTGTGTGGTGGTTGCAGTGGTTGTTTGTGTAACTGTTCGAGTAGATGGTGGTCGGTTTTGACTTCGGAAGGTTGCGTCCGTTTTGTTTGCCCCCGCCGCGACGATAGCGACTCTACTCGCGAATGCCAAGAATGGTGTCCTAGTGACCGGTTTCCCCATAATGATGTGGACCGTGGACTGGCTTAGCTGGATTTGGATCTTTACTTCCAGCTCCATTCTGTCATGACTGAACCTCGGGCATTCGAAAAGCAGATGCCACACCGTTTCCTCGCAACTAGGGTCACAGACGCACGAGGGACTTTCTTTGAGATGAAAGCGATGGAGGTACGCTGAGAACCCTCCATGTCCAGTTAGGATTTGTACATGGACCGGTAAGAGAACTACGTCTCTGAGTATCCTTTTTGCCGCAAGGACGTCTGGGAAAAACACTTTTGTGACCGCTCCTGTACTTGAGGATTCATAACGCGCTTGCCACCTCTTTATAGTCCTCTCCCGTATCATTTTTCTCACGAACGATACGGGTACCTTGTTGTAGTCTGGAGATTGTTTGGTTAAAGCTGCTTCCTTGGCCAGCTCGTCCGCTCTTTCATTCCCCACGGTTCCCACGTGGGCCTTAAGCCAAAAGAATCTCACATCTCTGCCCTCCTCTCTGATCTCGCTGATGTATCTTTTAATTTGGAGTGCCAAGTGGTGAGTAACAGACGGGTTTCGCAGCAAATCAAGCGACGATCTTGAGTCACTTAAGATGCTTACAGAGACCGCCGAAGATTCTCTTGCCATCTTGACAGCTCGAAAGAGAGCGTACATTTCTGATTGGAAGACCGTGTTGTGAGACTCAAGGCCAAAAGTTCTAAAATAGGACTCTTTTCCTTTTTCCCACCAAGTTAGGGCAGCTCCAACTTTTCCCTCTATCTTGCTGCCATCGGTGTATATTTGGGGACCAATTATTTGATGAGTTTCTAGAGTTTCAGGAGTCCAATCTTCTAGACGTGCGTACTCTGTTGTTGTGAGTAGCGCTGGGTGGGGGTTTTGGGAGTGATTTACTTTGCACTCTAGGTCACGACCTGGCGGTATGAATTCTTGGGAATACCCCTTTCTGACCTTGAAGAGAGTGGCTGCCTCGACCACCCGCAAATCCATGGGGAGTTGGCCCGACAGGATAAGTGCCGAAGTCAGAGACACCGTGCGGTATGCTTTGCAGATCTTCTGGGCAAAACCTCTCTGCAGTGAATCAAACTGATTTCTGGTCATCAGTTTTTCAGCTGCGGGAGCCCATGCACTCGCTGCATACATCACGATAGGCTCTATCACCGACACATATATTGTCCTTATGATCTCTCTGTTGAGACCCCAAGTCACCTTTGCCGCGCATGCAAGTTGTTTATAAATGTCTACTGCCTTTTTACAGGTAGCAGACACGTGCGCGTTGAAGGTTAGCTTAGAGTCTATCGTGAGGCCTAGTATCTTGACCTCCTGGACTAGGTTCAGCGGCGTGCCCGACATATGTAGTACTGGATCATCGTATTTAAGCTTTTTCGTTAACACCATTGCATTGGTTTTATGCGCGGCGAAACGTAGCTTATTTTTGACGCCCCATTCCGATACTATACGTAGTGTGTCGTTGGCTGATTGCTGCAGAGGACCGGTTGTGAAGTCTGAGAAAACAAGGACAACATCGTCCGCGAAGGCTTGGCAATATACCCCCATACCAGCCATCTCGTTTAGGAGCGGGTCCAGGACTATGTTCCAAAAGGTCGGTCCGGTAATGGATCCCTGGACGCATCCTTTTGTGGTACCCTTCTCGCTAATTGCTCTAGCATAGTTGACCCTGACATTGCGGTCCTCCAAATATGAGGTGACGAGAGTGTAAAGATTTTTGGGGCATTTCCTATCCACCAACTGTTTTTTGAGTGCTGGCCACCACGCGTTGTCAAAAGCCCCCTCTATGTCCAATGATATCAAAAGCACGATCTTTTTGGCTTTGATTTCAGTTCTTAAGTGTTCCACCAGAGCATAGAGGGCGTCCTCGGTCCCGCGCTGAGGCATGAAACCGTACTGGTTTGTGTTTAGTGTTGGGAGGAGGTGCCACTGGAGTCTCCCTGCAAGGAGTTTCTCGACGATTTTCCCCAGGACCGAGAGTAAGCCTATTGGCCTGTATGACTTTGGGTTGGTATAGTCATCTTTTCCAGGCTTGCGGAGGATGCACACGTGAGCGACCTTCCACTGTTTTGGAAAGTGTGACAGCGACAGACATCGGTTGGCTATCGCTAAAAACACTTCCCTGTCACAGTTTATTGCCGCTGTGCAGATGTCCGCTGTTAGTCCATCGGGACCGGGTGCTTTTTTCGGATTCTGATTTTGGAGAACCAATTCCAGCTCTGCGATCGTGAAAAGAGGATCGTCAGCGGACAGTCCTTGAGGGTTTCTTTCTTCCGCTAGCCTCCTCAAACTTGTGTGATAAGGTTGTTCAGCTTCTGTTGAGTCATCTGGGTAGAAAGTTTTTGCCAGAAGATCCGCGGATTGCTCCGGGCTGAGTGTTTCACCCGCAGTATTTCTCAAAAGCGCATCATCCTGTCTTCTAGCGGTCTTCCTTAGTACCCTATAGATACCGTCCCACATACTCTCTCGGTCCTGTTTCGAGCAGAACTCCTTCCAATTGGCTGTAGCTGCTTCCGACGCTGCTGTAGTGTACGTATTTTTAGCCAACACATACTCTTGGATGACAAAGTGCCTCCGGCTTGGAGCTGCATTTCGAATCCTTCTTTTCTTTGTCATTGCCTCTTTTTTAAGCTTGTCCAAAGAAGGAGTCCACCATGGGGGCTTGCCATTGTGTTTCGGCAACCCGAGTTTCGGGATCGCTTTCTCACACGCGTGGTGAATGTGGTTCACGTATTCTGTAATAAGCGCCTCCAGATCCTCCATGGTCAAAACATTCGAGACTCTGACCGGTGTGATGTCGCCGTTTGCTAAGCTGGTCTTGAAGTGCGCTATGAAGTCGGACCACCTAGCCTTCCTTGTATTGTAGATGCGCGTCGAGATTGGCTTTAACTGTTCTAAGGTCTTTTCTAAGCGTATCGAGAAGGTAATTGCGTTGTGGTCAGAAGTTGTGAGATTCCTTTCCACCCGCCACTCCTCGACCATACCCAGCAGCGACGAGCTACATACTGTCACATCGACCATACTTGTATACCACCGGTCTCCTCTATACGTCTCAAACGTCGGCGTTTGGCCTGTGTTAAGGATGTGGAGATCCCGCTCGTTGAGGAATGAATTATATGTTGCCCCACGATGGTTTTCAGAGACACTTCCCCACCATTGGCTCCAGGCGTTTATGTCTCCTCCCACTATGATGTTGTTAGTGTGTAGTTTGTGTATTATGTTGTGTGTATCGGAAAGATAGGGTTCAATTTCTTGGTCACCCTCAAAGTAGACCG
Source organism: Mythimna ferrago (assembly GCA_910589285.2). Lineage (NCBI taxonomy): Eukaryota > Metazoa > Arthropoda > Insecta > Lepidoptera > Noctuidae > Mythimna > Mythimna ferrago. Next base: position 30,294,542 of record OU342678.1, read on the forward strand.
ACAACACCCCAAAACTGAGTTGGCCAACCTTTAGTAAGACGGTGGCGACGTTTTCGGTTACAAGTTGGGGATCGTGGATGACTTCCAGATTGTTCCCGAAAACAACGATCGCCGCTTTTACTGGTTTTTGGCGATTGAGAGTGCACTGGATGACTTGCGTGCCAGGGTTTTGTTTCATCACTCCTGTTCCTCCCACATATGGCTCTTGAACAAGTGCTACTGAAACTCCCTTTGCCTGAGCTACCATAAGAAGTTCCTCCGTAGCCAGTTTGGAGCGCTGAAGATTTGCCTGGATAAACTGCAATTTTGCTGTCGGTCTTGTTGTGTTTTGGGGAATGACCTGTTGGTTAACTTGATCTTGGTCACCCTTAGCAGTAGGCAACGCGCGACCTTGCTATACCATCCCATTTTTGGCGTTCCTGGCAGTCTTCGCTGAACGCTGTGTGTGCCAGGTCGGTGCCAGTCCTAAGTGCTGTCTTGCAGTTTATGCAAGTGGGCTGTTTACCATCGGCTCGAGTCGAGCAGTCTCTTATGTTGTGTGCTCCACTGCAGAAACCGCAAACTGCTTTTGCAGCCTTGCATATGGACTTATTGTGTCCATACCCAAAGCAATTTGTGCACTGGACTAGTGGGGACTGATCTTCAATTAAGCATCGCTTGATGCCCACATGGACCTTTTGTGCCGCCGTGTAGCATTTCCAGAGTGTTGGGGATAGCTCCAGAACAGGATGGCATTCATGAGGGTTCCTTGCGCGTTTTCTGTAGCGCACCCTTATTGTCTGTCCATCTACAGCAACATTTTGCAAAAGATGTTTATTCTGCGCTTTTAGGAGATCGACAATCTCCTCGTCGCTGTAGCTGGACAACACTCCCCTAATGCAGACGAGCGGGTTCTGAGGTTTCGGCTCCTGGACTTTGAGGCCTTGCTTTGACTGGACTTGGTCCTTTATTATTTTCAAGTCCGACTTACTTGTGCACCTGAGAACCACTTTTTGGTTACGTGCTTTACGAACCGCGTCGATTCGGGCTCCGCTGGTTTTAAGGTCCAGGGCGGTCCTGATTCTCTCAATGACGTTATCCCCAGTGTGCTTCGGGTCCGTCGATGAGACAATCAGGGTATGGTTGGTTTGTGTGGGTGGTTTGGGGGGCTTGGGCGTACTGGCGACCTGGGCAAAGGTTTTGGGGCCTTGCTGTTGTTGTTGTGGTTTATCTGCTTTGGCCAAGTCTGCCACCCCTTTCTCTATATTCTGGAGCCTTTTTTTCATCTCCCCGACTGCCAGTTCCGCTTCTAGATTTAGCGCAGAAGGCGCCTGGATCTGCGGTTCTTTGTCGCGCAAGACGCGAAGATCCGCTGAAACGATCTCAAGCTTTTCCGATATAGGTTTGAGTTGGTGAGTGATGTTAATTGGTGGGTGTGGTGGTGGTGGTGGTTGTGGTACGATGGGAGAAGCAAGCCTGTTGGCAACGGCCTGCAAAACGTTCTGCAGTTTCTCCATTTCCTCCTCGAATCTACCGGTCGTGAGCAGGTCTGTCTCTCGGCTACTCGGATCCGCTTCGGTGTTTAATGGTCGGTTGAGATCCTCCTTGAGTCTCTCCAGGGCCTTTCGGAGCACGTCCAGCTGGTTAGAAATGCTGGTGACATTGTTGTTTAGGTGAGAAAAGCTGGCCCCCATTGTATCCCACTTTGGATCACCTGGAGCTCTTACGCTTTCCTGTCTGGTTTTCTCGTGCTCTTTGAGGTTCCTGCAGCTTGCCGTTTTGACCTCATCTTTTAACTCTTTGATTCCGTTGAAGGCCTCAAGAGTTTCATGGCCGAGCCATTCGCGGATCCCTTTCGCCTCTTTTTTTGTCTCTGAGACATCAGAGCGCATGAGAGAGAGTTCTACCTTGAACGCCATCAGTTCTCGAGTGTGAGCTCTTTCGACCCGCACTAGCTCTTGCGCATGTCGAGAGCGCTCCTTCTCGAGGTTGTATTTATGACGTGCTCGCGAGTCTGCTAATGACAGGGCCGTCTCGTACAGACCCTGTAAGCACTCATGGGCCGTGACCTTGCACTCTTTCTTCATGTTTCCGGCAGACTCGAGGGCGTCCTTGCCCTTCTGGAGAAGTTCGTTAGCCTCTCTAGTAGCCAGGTCCATTTCTACCCCTGTGCCCCTTCTTGGTGTTCTGTATAGAAGGCTCACTCGCCCACTCTCGGGACGGTCGGCCTGGCTTACTGTGGAGCCCACCGAGCTTTCATCGTCCGAGATGATCTGGCGTGGGGGGGAGACGCCACATTGTTCCCAGTTGATCACAGTTTCGGATATTCTCCGGCGATCTTCTGAGGTTTGTGACTCAGGCGCTGATGGTGGTGGTGGTGATGGCCGCCTGCTCGCTACATCCGACTCCGACGCCGCTCTTGACACATGTGGTGTCTGCGATGGACGCGCCGACTTTTCCGAGACTATCGACTTCGCTGTGTTGTTTTTCAGAATTTTTTCTCTGAGAGATTTAGGGGCTTTTGCGGCTTCCGTGATCATTTTGCGGGAGGTGGTGGAAGTCTTGGAAGACATGACTATCTAGTTTTTTTTTTTTTTTTTTGGTAAACTTATTAATACAACTTATTTATACTACACTACTAGCACTATTGCTTACAACGATAATACTTATAAATTACTATTTTCTTCTTTTTTTTTTTTGTTATATGATTTTGCCTGTGTGAATATATATATATATATATTTTTTTTTTTTTTTTTTTTTTAATATAATTTAAGATGGACTCACGGATGCTCAGCTGGTGGTCTGCGCTTGCTGTCCGATGAGGAGCCCGACGACTGCTAGAGCTCGATGTTCTGAGCTCTGAGTGCGCACTGGTGGTTATCTCCAATGAAATCCTGAAGTGTGCTGAATCACTGCGTATATGGGTAACGAGTTTTGGGATTCTGTTGGGGCCAAATTGAAGAACTTTTTGAGCTCTTTCAAATGAGCCCAAACTCGGCTATCCTAGCTCCAACGGGAACGAAGTTAGATCGCGGGGGGGTGAGGTCGCCCTTAGGAGGGTTGGGGGGGGGAGTCTCGCGGGGAGTTTATTGAGGGGGTATAGTTGAGGGGGAGGGGGAGGTTTGCGAGGTGGGGTGGGGGATGAGAAACAGATCCCTGTGGAAAAGTCCTGGAGTTCCAAGTCAGACAAGTCCAAACTCGGGGAGGATAGGACCAGTCGTTAAGGAGTTCCCTCGGGCTGACCTTATGATGAGCCGCGGAGTCGCCACACTGATGACTGGTCGGCAGGCAGATTCCTCGTCCGGCAACGGAGTCTTCAGTGAGGGCTTGTTGGCTGTTTCGACGTCACGCCTCGTGTCGCGAACAACACGTGGGCCAAAGTGAGGTTAATTTGGCAAAAAATCCACGTGTTTTGACGATTTTTATGTGCCAATAGCTCCCAAGCCCGTGCTCCGATTTTGCTGTTCTTGGTGTCTCCAGATAGGTCTCTGCCGCGTCTCTCAGGAATGATGTTTACACAATAATGGCACTGACCTTAGCCGAGATATTCCCCACAGAAGTTCCAGGCGTACCGCTCCGCAACCAGAAGGGCCAGACACTTGCCCACACGAATCCTGGTAATTCAACACTCTACAATTCCACTGTAAACTTTTTAGCGCACGTAACTCAACGCGTTAAATTGAAATGAATTTTTAACGCGGAGGCGATGGTACTGTTGCGACGTGTTATCGGTTACTCGGTTAGGTTAGGTTAGGTTAGGTTAGGTTAGGTTAGGTTAGGTTAGGTTAGGTTAGGTTAGGTTAGGTTAGGTTAGGTTAGGTTAGGTTAGGTTAGGTTAGGTTAGGTTTTTTTTTTTTTTTTTTTTTTTTTTTTTAATTTGTGGCAGGAGTGGGAAATCCATCATGGACACCCAGACTTCCTTGTAAGAAGACAGTCTGGGTAGTGCCGGACTCCTACCGGCTAAAAACCACTCCTGCCATGCGAAAGGCCCCTGCCGCCAAGTTGCGCAGAGATATTTATGGGCTGTAGTTGAAATTTTTGTTGAGCTGTATTTTAAAAAGATAATTGTAATAAATAGTTCATAATAAAATATCATGATAAATAATTCTACCAAATAAATAAATAAATACATTTAAAAATATCACTTTATATTGTATTTAAACAAAAGAAAACAAATCTGACTATGATTGTCAGGTTTGGTTTCTTTTGTTTACTGTTCGGACTATCATAGTAATATATACAATAAAATCATGTCTGTATTTTTTGTTGCTCATTATTATAGGAAGTCTTTCTTGGGTAATACTTTCCCCTATCCTTTCCTCTAGTTTGTATCTGGAGAAGGCATATACCGGGCAGTCCGTCAGGAGGTGGAGGACTGTCTCCTGCTTGTCGGGGTCACAGGCGCACGCCGGGTTCTCCTTGCACTTGAAGCGAGTCAGGTACTCGGAGAACCCGCCGTGGCCTGTTAGGGCTTGGGTCAGCTCCTTGGTCATCTCCATCCTTCTTATCGTCCTGTACGCGGCGATCGCACAGGGAAAGAACATCTTCGTCGTGGCCGCCGTTTCTCCTGCGCAATATCTCCGGTTCCATTCGCCCAGCGTCTCCATTCGGATCATACGCTTGACGAATGAAACCGGGCATTTGTCATAGTCGGGTTGCCGCTTCGACTTCAGGGCAGCCTCCTTCGCGAGCAAGTCGGCTCTCTCGTTGCCCTCCAGCCCCGCATGAGCTTTCACCCAGAACAGGGAGACGCTCTTGTTCTGGGCGTTAATGCAGTGGATGGCGTCTCTGGTTTCTACTGCGAGGGCATGGAGGGCTTCGGGGTTAACGACTGTCTGGAGGGCTGCCATGGAGTCGCTGTAAATAGCGAACGCCGTCTCGGTCCTTCGGAGGACTTCCTTCACTGCTTTGCAGAGGGCGAGAAGCTCGGCCTGGTAGACGGTAGAGTAAGACGGCAAAGCAAGCTTGAGGGCCTTGACCTCCGCCTGGTCGGTCCATACCGACACTGCGGCTCCGACCTTGCCCTCAATCTTGCTGCCGTCTGTGAAAATACGCACCGCATAATCGCGGTGCTCATTGTATTGTTCCTCGTCTACCAGGCGTCGCAGTGCAATGGCCCTCTGCTCAGCCGGATGCGGCATCTCTAGTGCCGATACCACCCGCTCGATCTCCCGGTCTCCCAGCGCAGGGTGAGGTACCCCTCTCTTGGCCTCGTACAGCGAGGCTGCCTCCTTAATCCGGAGGTCAAGAGGGAGTATCCCAGCCAGCACCAGTGCTGAGTGTAGGGAGACCGTGCGGTAGGCTCGGCACAGCTTTTGCGCGAAGCTCCTCTGGACGGCGTTCAGCTTCTTCTGCAACCCGACTTTGTTGGCGGCCGGCGACCACGCGCTCGCCGCGTACAGGATGATAGGCTCCACTGCAGCCGTATAGATGCAGCGGATTACCTCTGGATGGAGACCCCAGCTGACCCTAGCTGCCCGCGACAGCTGTTTATATATGCCGACGGCTCGGGAACAGACGTTTGCGACGTGAGTGTTGAAAGTCAACTTATGGTCGATGGTGAGACCGAGCAGTTTGATTTCCTCAGACATGCCAATGTCTACCCCACCCATCCGGAGACATGGGGTGTCATGCTTCAGTTTGCGCGTGACCAGCATTGCTTTGGTCTTATGCGGCGCAAACCGAAGCTTGTTCGAGACACCCCATGCTCGCACGTACTCGAGGGCGACATTGGCATCCCTCTGGATTTCAAGAGCCGTCTCACCATCGAACACAAGGACAATGTCGTCAGCAAACGCCTGGCAATAGACCCCCATTTCCTCCAGAGCCTTTAAAAGTGGATCCAGCACAAGGTTCCAAAATATGGGACCACCGATTGACCCCTGGACGCATCCCTTCTCGGTCCTGGATTCGTACTCCACTCCCGCATATCTGACCTTCACCACCCTCTCGGACAAGTAGCTGTCTATGACCCGCCTCAAGTTTACAGGACACTTTTCCTCAGCCAGTCGGACTCGTATGGCTGGCCACCATGCGCTATCGAAGGCCCCCTCAATATCCAGGGACACAATCGTGACAAGCCTCTTTGCGTTGAGTCCGTCACGAATGTGCCCCATCAGCGTATAGAGGGAGTCTTCGGTGCTTCGCTGAGGCATGAATCCGTACTGGCGAGTACTCATCCTGGGTAGCAGATAAAACTTGAGTCGGGCCACGAGCAGCTTCTCGAAGACCTTGCCGAGAACAGGCAAAAGCCCAATTGGCCTGTATGATTTTGGGGTGGTGTAGTCGTCTTTAGCGGGCTTGCGGAGCACGACGACAGTTGCCTCTTTCCAGGACCGCGGAAAGTATCCATGCGCCAGGCACTTGTTTACCAAGCGCAGAACTAAGTCTGGGTCTTGTCGGATCGTGTGGCCCCATATGTCCGCCGTCAGACCGTCGGAACCGGGGGCTTTTTTGGGGTTGAACGAGGAGACAGCTCGCTCCAGCTCGTCGAGTGTGAAGGGAGGGTCCGAAGGTTCAGCTTCGTACCCCCCGTTCACCTCTTCAGCTCGTTGCCGCACACGTTTGTGCTCCTCGTTATCCCCCTCCGAACGGTCCTCTGGGTAGAACACCTGTGCCAGATACATCGCCGAGGCCTCTGGGTCTAGAGTCCGGCCGTCCCTCACCATCGGCAAATCCTCCTCTCTCTTCTCCGTCCTACGGATCACCCGGTATATACCTTCCCACAAGCCTTCCCTGTCCTGCTTCTCGCAGAACCCCTTCCAGCTCTCGATTTTAGCTTGGACTACTGCACGCTCGTACTCTTCCTTCTGTTTCAGGTACTCCTCAACAACCTTTGGTCTACGAACTGGCGCTGCACAGCGAATCCTCCGCTTTTTAGTGACTACTAGCCTCTTCAGACTGGCGAGTTCATCAGACCACCACGGCACGGTTATCCTCTCTTTGGTCTTCTTTTTGGGTATCACGGATGTACAGGCGTCTTGCACTGCCGTTGTAAGTCCCTCGACTACCAGGTCTATTTTGTCCCTGCTGTCGATTTGATCGAACAGACTTACGGTCAAATTGTTGCTTTGCATAATTTGGCGCAGTTTCTTACGAAACTGCGTCCAATTTGCTTTCTTGGTGTTGTAGATCCTGGTAGTCCGGTTAACCGTGATACCCAAAGACTTCTCGAGGTGTATACTAAACTCAATGCCGTTGTGGTCCGACCCTGTCAAGTCGTCAACGACTCGCCAGCCGTCGGTCACCGTCAGCATATCTGCCGTGCAGGCTGTGACATCGACGCAGCTCGTGTAACGTCTGTCACCACGAACTACGTCGAAGGTTGGAGTTTCCCCTCTGTTGAGTACCTGCAGTCCAAGCTGGTCGAGAGCTCCCAGCATCTCGTCGCCTCTGCTGTTGGTCTCACTGCTGCCCCACCAGATACTCCAGGCATTGGCGTCTCCTCCCAGGTTAGGTTAGGTTAGGTTAGGTTAGGTTAGGTTAGGTTAGGTTAGGTTAGGTTAGGTTAGGTTAGGTTAGGTTAGGTTAGGTTAGGTTAGGTTAGGTTAGGTTAGGTTAGGTTAGGTTAGGTTAGGTTAGGTTAGGTTAGGTTAGGTTAGGTTAGGTTAGGTTAGGTTAGGTTTTTTTTTTTTTTTTTTTTTTTTTTATTTTTTTTTTGCTTTCTCTACCCCGGACAAAATCTGGGTCTATTACTAATCTAATACTCTTTCATACCAGTTCTCGCTTGCTTTCCTCTCGCACTTTTATTCCGCATACTGTTTCTTTCTATCATCAATCTTCTTGCAGTCTTTTTATGGGTGGGATTCCCATTTTCTTTCTATACTATTCTTTCCTGACTATTTCTTTGCCTTGACCTTTCTTATTTTTATTTTAGTTTAGGGGTAATGAAATACTTTCACAGGTTTTTATTTTTCACAATTCCAACGTGATCTTATTGGCTACGGTACATTTTACTTCCAACTTACTCTTCTATTTTACATTTATTTCTTATTCTAACATATTTATTGCTTGCTTAATTTCTACTTTCTACATATTTTCATAAGGGTAATAACTACATCTGTGGGTTAGATCCTTATCTTGGTGTTTTACATACTAGGGTTTGTTTATTTTATACACCTGCTTTTACTTATTTCTACATTTTTATTTCTACTTATTCTTAATTCCTACTTATTACTACGTTTCACAATATTTTTATTCAACTACCTATTTATTTATCATATGCTTAACTAATATACTTATTATATAGTGGTTGCATACGTTACCGATCAGTTTTATTCCTTTTGATCACTTTTTTGGCTATTCCAACGCAGAAGATTAGGAATTTGTTCCTGCTTTTGCTTGTCATTATTTCCCTTATGCTATCTTCGTTTAGTTTCAAATCCAAAACCTGTTCCAACTCGTTTCGTTCGTACGCGTGTACAGGACAGTGTATCAGTAAATGTGATACTGACTCCGCGATATTTGGGTCACAGATGCACGATGGACTCTCCTTGCACTTGAATCGATACAAGTATTCGGAGAATCCACCGTGCCCCGTCAAGACCTGAGTCAGGATCCCGTCAATTTGTAGCTTCCTGACTATTCTGTACGCCGCCACCGCATCTGGGAAAAACATCTTTGTGACGGAAGCCGTAGTGCCGATTGTGTACCTGCCGTTCCACTCGTCAAGCGTTGCCGAACGAATGCATCGCTTGACGAATGATACAGGACAAAGATCGTACTCCGGCTTCTTTTTGCTCGATATGGCAGCCTCTTTTGCCAGCTGATCCACCCTCTCGTTACCCTCAATCCCTGCGTGAGCCTTTATCCAGAACAAGTCGACTACCTTGTTCTGGAGAGAAGCAGCTGTTAGGTTCTCTCTCGCTTCCACTGCCAGGGAATGAAGGCAACTGTGGTTTTTCACTGTCATGAGGGCTGCCATTGAGTCACTATAGATGCCAAAACTGGACGCCGTACTCCTCCGGATTTCCCCGGTTGCCTTGCATATCGCCAAGAGCTCCGCCTGGTAGACCGTGCAGTAGTTTGGTAACGCCAGCTTGAGGGCACGTGTTTCGGCCTCGCTGTTCCACAAGGACAGCGCAGCACCGACACGTCCCCCAATTTTGCTACCATCGGTGAAGATCCTCACCTCCGGCTTGGCGCTGGCGTCAGCTTGCTCCCGGTCCACCAGACTCTTGAACTCGAGGTCAATGCGCCTGGCGGGGTGTGGGGATGTCAATGCGGGCTCTGGCCGCTCCATCTCCCTGTCCCCCAGCATTGGCGGTGACACCCCCCTCTTGGCCTCGTAAAGTGTGGCCATCTCACGAACTCGGAGATCCAGAGGTAGTATCCCCGCCAACAAAAGGACTGAGTTGAGGGAGACAGTGCGGTACCCTTTGCAAATTTTTTGGGCTATCCCACGTTGCACGACGCCCAGCTGTTTTTGAATTCCCAGCTTGCCTGCTGCTGGAGCCCATACGCTGGCGGCGTACAGGATAATCGGCTCTATAGTAGCCACATAAATGATTTTTATGATATCGGGGTTTAGTCCCCAGCTAATCCTGGCTGCCCTGCACAGCTGTTTGTATACCCCGATCGCCTTTTGGCTTACGTTCTTGACGTGCGTGTTGAAAGTCAACTTGTCGTCGACGGTGACACCCAAGATCTTAATTTCCTTAACCATGGGTACTGCGACCCCGCCCATGCTCAGTCGCGGAGTGTCGTATTTTAGTTTTCGCGTGATCGTCATCGCATTGGTTTTTTGCGGCGCAAACTTTAACTTATTGTCGACACCCCACGTCCGAACATGTTCGAGGGCGATGTTAGCCTTACTTTCTATTTCCATTGCTGTGTCACCGTCGAAGACAAGGACCACGTCGTCTGCGAACGCTTGCACATGGACCTCTTTATCAGTCAGGCTTTTTAGGAGGGGATCCAATAAAAGGTTCCAGAAGTCCGGGCCTCCGATGGAGCCCTGTACGCAGCCTTTATTCGTGCCTTTGGAGAATTCTTCGCCCCCATACCTAACCCTGACCCTTCTGTCCGTCAAGTAGCTGTCGACGACCCTCCTCAAGTTGAGTGGACACTTTTCCTCAGCCAGCCGGACTCTTATAGCTGGCCACCAGGCGCTGTCGAAAGCTCCCTCTATGTCCAAAGATATTAGCACAACTAATTTCTTGAGGTCAAGTTTGACCTTAATGTGCTTGATTAGATCATAGAGGGAGTCCTCGGTGCTTTTCTGGGGCATAAATCCGTACTGGCGAGTACTCATCCTGGGTAAGATATAGAACCTGAGGCGAGCCATCAACATCTTCTCGAATATCTTGCCCAAGACCGGAAGGAGGCCTATGGGCCTATATGATTTTGGTGTGGTGTAGTCTCTTTTCCCAGGTTTACGTAGCACCACCACTGTTGCCTCCTTCCAAGACTTCGGAAAATACCCGAGTTTTAGACATTGGTTCAGAAGCACCAGGAAGGCATCGGGCTCCCCTCCAATGGC